>PVJH01007224.1:0-94785 GCA_004026705.1 Nesogale talazaci
AGGTAACTGAAAGAAGTTCAGTAAGGGTTCACAAGAGGACTTGGAATGAGGAATATTGCTGTTAAAGACTTTGGTTCAAATGAGAGAATACCATAAAGATGTTCACTTATGTTTTAGTGACTATGCAAAGGCATTTGATTGTATGCACTATAATAAACTATCAATAACTTTGAGAAAAATTGGAATTACATTGTAGTTATGAGAGACTTGCACACAAGAGGCAGTTGTGAGAACAGCACAAGGGAAGACTCCATGATTTATAATCAGGAAAGGTGTGCATCAGAGTTGTATCCTCCCACCATACCTATCCATTCTGTATGATGAGCAAATCATCAGAGAAGATGGATTATATGTAGAAAAGTCTAGATTTTGTAGATTTTCTACATAGTCTAGTCTATGTAGAAAAGTCATCTAGATTTGAGGAAGGCTATAATAATGCATAATATGAAAATAACATGATCTTGCTTGCTTGCTACAAGTGAGGAGGACTTAAAGCGCTTGTTAATGAAGATAAAGGATGAGAGTTTACAGAATGGATTATAACAGTGTAAAAAGGTCCCAAATCCTCAGAACTGGACCAATGGGTAACATCATAATAAATGGAAAAAAGATTGAAGTTGGCTAATATTTTTCAAGCTTGGACCCACAACCAGTTCTCAAGGAAGTAACATTGAGTGATTTAATTAAGCATTTAATTGGCGTATCTGCTGCACAAGACCTCTTTGGAAGGTAGAAAAGCGGGGAGTCTAAGCTGTGCTTGACCCGAATCATGTTATTTTTAATTGCCGGTATATGTGAAAATTGCATATAAATAAGGAAGACCAAAGAGTATTGATATGTTTAAATTAGGATGCTGATTTTTTATAGCTCAGAAACTTAAGTGTACAAATTTTACACCTATCAAGTATTAAAAAGCAATGATTCTATTGATTAGAATCAGTGGAAATCTGTTTAAGATATAAATTCATGAGTAAATAATTTACAGTTTGAGAATTTGTCATAAAATTAAAAATTAAATCAAATAGATGAAGCAATTTTAAAATTGAAGCAGTGATGTTGCTGGTTTATAGAAACCATTAAAAATAAAGACTTTTTTCAATTTGAAAAACTATGAACAACCATAAAAAATAATTTTCAAAAATATACAAGTACAAAGAAATACATAATAAATATATGAAAAATGTTTAACCTCATTCACAATAAAGCATACAAATTAAAAATAATTGAAATATTCTCATCAATTAAATTGTCAAAAAATATACAAGAGAACTCTAAACTTTCAATAAGAATAAGGTTGGAAAAAATGATAGAATCAGAGGACAATGAAATGAAAGTAAGAATTAAATAAAAAACTCAAATGTGCACAATCCTGCAATTTGGGATGTTTCATAGATAAGCAGGCTGAACAGGTGTGGTGGAAATAGACTGTCTACAGATGGTGACATGTAGATATAAATATAGATCTATATTACATACAGATAGTTCACTGTCACAGAATCAATTCCTACTCATAGAGACATTATAAGACTGGATATAACTGCCCCATGTGTTTGAAGTACTTTGATTTTCTACAGGAGTGAAGGACTTATTTGTTTCCAGTGGAGCAAGATGATGGTATGGACTATTGCCATTGTGGTTAGCAGCCTAATACTAACCCACTGCATCATCAGGTTCATCATCTATATCTATATCTATCTCATATCTATGACTATCTAATATCTATATTATCTATATTTATCACCTATACCTATATCATATATATCTACTATATCTATAGTTAGCTCATCTATATTTATTTCTATTTTTATTGACCTATATAAGCCTGTGCTACAAATACATCCATGAATGCAACAGAGCATATGAGTATATAGTGGGCAGAATGATGTAAACTACTTAAGTATAACTAACTAATTTTATTTATTTATTTTTTGGGGGGGAACCACTGCCCTCTGGTGGGAGTAGGAGGCCCAGCCTTGCTCCTGGAGAGCTGCTGCTGAACTAGCTAACTTTAGGCAATGAATCTTTGGCCTATGAGTTCAGGACCATGGTCTCAGGAATACTAATGTCCATCGAGTTAACACACCACAGTTCACAAACACAGTGTTCTACTGCCTTCTTAGGGGAGTAGCAACCAGGGTCTTGAATGCTTATTAATGACCACCAAAATTGCAACATTGTTCTCTGTCCATGGGGAGGGAAGCAAAGTGATGAAAACTGAAGCCCTATGGACTGATGTACCACAACCCTGAGTCCAGACATTCGATACCTGCAGGTCACAGCCAAGTGCTCTGAAGAGAATCACATTAGAAGTTCCTGGATTAACAGGGAGAAAAATATAGAACAAAACACAAAATCAGAAAGCACACCATGTTGGTAGAACATCTGAGACAATGGTTTTTCATCATCATTCAGGTCTGAAAATGAACTTGCCCTCACAATTAAACTTTTATTCAAACAAATGAAAGGTGTATGTGAGAAATCGCATTAATAAGGTTCACACACCTTTAAAAACACCACCATTTGAAATCCAAAGGGAATCATTTATCAAAGGACACATTTCAGAAGGACTGAAAATGAGGTGAAATGAAAATTAGAATCTCAAATATGAAAAAAGTTTGGTGAACTGTAAGAATTGCAATCAAGGAAAGGAAATAACTGTTCATGGATTGACAAATAGAAGTCTGTTCATCTCTGTAAGCCTTCACTAAATTCACATTAAAAATGTTTCCTTAAGAGAGAGGTCTTTTGGTAGCTAATTTTCCAAATGTTAAAAAAAAAATTAAAAACAATGAGCTTTCTAAAACACACCAGATATATAGGAATGTAGTGACTCATATATTATTGGTGGGCATAAGAGATGTAATGAAGGAAAGTTAGAAATATTTAATAAAACTATAAATTTATGGAAGGCATTATGAAAATCAGAATTCAAATAATAATTGCGTTCATGCAGAAACTGTACATGAATCGAAAGACAGAAATTAAAGCAGAACAAATGGATGGTAATTGGAATTGGGTAAAACACGTAATCATATTAGAAAAGGGTGTAATGGCAGGACTGTCTCCTTTCTCCTTATTTATCTGAATGCTGTACTTTCATGTATGCTGAACAGATATCTGAAACTATAGAAAGAAACACATGGCAATGAGATTAGAGGACTCATTACCAATTTGTGATATACAGATAACACAATCTGAATCGCTCAGTGTGAAAAAACTTGAAGTACTTGCTGATGAAAACTAGAACCTTCCATACAGATGAGTTAAAAAAAATGCCACTTAAAGATATAAATGAACAGATGCAAGTCTTTCCTGATTAATGAGATAAAACAAATAAAAACCATAATTGCAAAAGAGGAAATATTAAAGAATTAGACACAGAGGTTCTTAACCTGTGTGTCTCAATCCCTTTTGGAGCCGAATGACCCTTTCATAGGGTTGCCCAATTTATAACAGTAGCAAAATTATAATTACAAAATAACATCAAAAATAAATTTTAAAATAATTTTTAAATGTTTTTACCCTAACCCTAACCACAAAAATAATTTTATGGTTGGGGTATCATCACAACATGAGAAATTATATTAAAGGGTCACAGTGCTGGGAAAGTTGAGAATCACTGAACTGGAGGATAACTATATGGTTCATCTGTCCTATATCATCCCTTCCATGTGGCACTTCTCAGAGGAACTGTCCAATTATCCTCAGGTAGGTTTTGAGTATTCATTGCATCCATGCCCTTTAGCTGCTTTTTTTTTTTTAACTTCTGATAACTTTTCCCAACAACACCTCGTTTTCACATAGGTCGGTGAGCTCTACCATGTGGGCTTTGCTGCTTCCATGCTAAATGGCCACTCTTTTCATGTAATACATGAAAGCTAAAATTGATAACCCTTCAGAAACAGTAACAGGAGTAAAGGTTCCCTGAAAATGGCAAGGGACCAGGGGGATGGATAGGGAGTTGATGGCATTATTGACTGTATAACCTCATTTGATTGGATCAAACAACAGAATTATATGTGGTTTATTATATTATATTGAATTGTGTAAGATTCAGGAAAAAAACGTAGGAAAAAAAAGGGTTCCTGGGGGGTAGCATGGGGGAGACAAAGTATAGTTGACATCAATGAGTTCAAGAAGAAAGAAAATGTTTTGGAACCAAGTATGATAGCAAGTTGTAGAGTCCTGCTTGATGTAAGTGAGCTCTAAGATGTTATTTTATTTATAAGCGCTCCCAATAAAATGATATATTAAAAATATAAAAATAAATTTGAAATGTGTTTTTAAATTTTAAGCAAATGACCCATTTGTTTGAAATGAATGATGACATTCCCTTAGGAATTAAATGACTGCTAGGCAAGTTGAACATCCCACACACACTGCCATTGAGTTGATTCTAACTATTAGCAACGTCTGTACAAAAGAAGGACATATTTCTGGGTCCTGCAACCTCTTCACAATTGTTACATTTGAGCCCACTGTTGCCATCGCTGTGGCGAAGAGTAAACAGCGCCTTTCTTGACTGCTTCTACCCTGGCTCTTATTATGCTTCCTTCCTTTGCTCCGTGATGTCTTGAAGAGAAAAAAAATATTCCAGAAGCTGAAATAGAGTCTATAAAAATAGGGCAGCGATTCTGAGTATCAGTAATTGATCCCTTTGAAGTTTTATCCTGGGAGAAATGGAGGACTGACTTGGAAGTGTAGGCTCTCCTTAAGGGAAAGTAAATTTTTCTTCGAAACAAACCACCCAGTTTAAGGACTTAGATTGCATTTCTCCATGAGAAAAAGTTCTGAATGTAGTAGACCCCAATGCCATATTTCTTGCAAATCCCAACATCTGAAATCGTATACTAAGCAAATAAATATGGACAACTGGAATGGAAAGTGCCTTTGACGGAAAGCTGTTCTGAAACCATATTGTGTAATGTCACACCAGGATGAAGATGAGGTTTGTTTCAGCTCTTTCCAGATAAGAAAACACTTACTATGGCTAGAGAATGATAGAAAATGAGATTGTGTGTATGTGAGTGTGTTTCTGTGTGTGTCAGAGAAGGGGTGGGGGAGAAAAATTGTATGTGGATATTTGTGACATAAATACCTTAATGGGTTTAGGGGTTCTAGGGAGCTCTCCCTGCCATCTAGCCAACTCTGCCTCAGAGTGGCCCCATAGGGCAGAGTAGAACCGGCCTTGTGGTTTTCCAAGTTTACAGGAAGAGAAAGCCTCTTCTCCTCCCGCAGAGTAGCTGGTGTTGCCCTCGCAGTGAGCTGCAAGCCGCCAGACATGTAACCCTCTGTGCTGCAGAAAGACCAGGCTCTCAACTCTGCTGAACAGCTACAGCCTCAGAAACTCAAAGGGGCACGTCTAGCCTATCACAGAGTGCCTGTCTCTGTGAGTCAGCATAGCTCCAGTGGCAGTGAATTCGTTGCTGCTGCTGTTGTTTGTTTGATAGTTGTTTTGAGAGACATTGGTGAAAGTGACAGGTAAATAAATGTAGGAGACCTCAAGTGGTTGGAACCTCCCTCTAGCTGCTCAGCAGGAGAGAAATGGGCCTCTCTGCTCCATGAAGATGTGCATCTTCGGAGACACTATGTGAGAGCACTGCGGTTTAGAACTGAGTCCATGGGAGTGGATTTTGAATTGATGAAGATAAGCTGCCCCAGTGGCAGGGACTTAAGATCTTGACTAGTGACCACAAATAATATCCACAGATATGAACCACCAGCTACTTTATGGAAGAAGGACATAGCTTGCTTCTGTCCGGTTTACAGTGCTGGAAACCTTGGTGGGGGGGGTGCAGTTTTTGTCCTTTGTTCCTATTGTTCTTAGGTGATGTGTAGTTGGCTCCAACTCTCAGCAATCCTATGTAAAAAATTTTAAAAAGAGACAGAAAGGAAAAAGTATTCCTGGGTTCTGCAACATCCTTACAATGGATTTTACTACTGAGACCACTGTGACTGTCACTGTGGCAATATAACTCCTTGAAGGACATCCTTTCTTGTTCTGGCCTCTTACTTAACCAAGTGTGAATGCCCTTTTATAGGGGCTGGGTCTTCCACATATTCCAAGCACAGGAAGTTTCACCATCCTGGCCCCCAAGAGACATTCTGAATGTACTTCTTCCAAGAAATATCTGTTTGTTTTGGGTTTTTTTGGCAGTCTAGGGTACATCACAAATTCTTCACCACCACAACAGTTCAAATGCATGGACTCATTTTTGGGTTTCCTAATTTAATTCTCAATTTTGACATGTGTCTAGAGGTTGAAAATACCAGTACCAGAAAGAGCTTTGTCCTCTGACTGAAAACCTTACTCTTCGGGTTATCTGTAGGAGCTGTACCTGGTTCAGGGTGTTATGTGTCCTCTGCTTACTGCTTCCAACAGCATCGACTAAGGTCCAAACTAAAAGAAATTCATGACCACTGCTATATTTTCTCTATTTCTCATGATGTTCCCTATTGGGCCAGATGTGAAGATTTTGGCTTTCTTTATATTGACTTGTAAAAGTCTTTCCACATCCAATAAGCAAAGCTATGTCTTTTACACAGGGTAGGTTGTTTATACACTTACTTCACTGCTGATGACATGTCATTGTATAGTCCAGCTTCTCCAACTATCTGCTCACCATATACATTAAATAAGTTTGGGAAGCACAGAAGCCCTGATGTACACCTTTCCTGATTAAAAACCACACATTATACCCGTGTTCTGTTCCAAAGACTTCCTTTTGGTCTATGTGCATGAGCACAATGAAATGTTCTTGAATTCTTAATGTCCTCAAGAATATTAATAGTTTTTAATGATCTGCACAGTTAAATGCCTTTTCACAGTCAATAAAACACAAGAGAATATCTTTCTGATATTCTCTACTTATAAAAAAGGTTCAACTGATGAATGAAGTGACGTCAGAAGTGATGTACTTTGTTCTATATGTTCTTCTAGCTCCAGTCTGAAGTACTGGTAGCTCCTAGTCCTAAAACTGCTACAACTGTTCTGAATGATTTTCCACAAAATTTTAGTTGGAGGAGATATTAATTTTAATGTTCAATAATTTCTGAATTCCTGAATTATTGTCAGCAATAGTTTACTGTTTATCTTAGACTGGGCTGACCAAACAAACAAATGCAGTGACACGCATATAAGTTTAAGAAAGAACTTTATATCAAGAAGTAATTATGTGTCAAGAAACCATTCCAGGCCAGTTCAAATCAAGTCCATAAGTCAAATACTAGTCCACAAATCCCTCTTTATATTCTCGCAGCCACATGGGATGACGCAGATGGCAGGATGACCACGGTCTGATGGGTGCAAAGTCATGTGTGTCCAACATCAGTGGAAACATGGCATGGCCTTGGCAGCCTTCAGGGTAACCCACACGCAGAAAGGTGAAGAAAAAAAGAGGGGAATGTTCCCAAGACACCCCCTTATGAGGAGGTCACACCACCAAGGGGCGCCATCAGGTTGTGACCTGATTGACAATTTGCATACCATCCCTAAATTTACCTGAATTTTCAAGTGGACAAAATTATTCACTTGTCACAGATGTGCTACGAATGGTATTCTTCAATAATTTCACATTCTTTTGGCTTACCTTTCTTCACAATGGAACAAATATGGAACTTTTCAGTCAGTTGGCTAGGTAGCTAACTTCCATACTTCTTGGCATAAGTGATTGTATGCAGGGCTTTGTCACCTTGATAAAATCATCCGATTGGGATCCTACCAACTTCTGGAGCTTTGTTTTTCTTTCATGCAGTATAGCATGGACTTCTTCAGTGCCATTGGTCCTTGATCATATAATATCCCATACTACTGGGTTTGAAATTTACTTGACTGCAGTAAGTATAATGAAGAGATTTTTTAAAACTCTGAACCTTTTTTGATCTACAGAGATCTAGCTCTAGGTTGATATTTAACGGTTGGTCTCACTCAACAGGTTGCTTCCCTCACTGAATAAATTTTGTCACTTTTAAACTTCCAGTGAGGTCAGAGAAATGAGTTGGGCTACATAAGTTTAAAGCATCTTTCCAGCTTTGCACTAACTGCAAAAAATAGACTCCACTGGTAACAATGGAGCAATGGCAGGCACAAAGCAGCTATGGCAGACCAGGTTCCTGCCTTAAATTGAAGAAAAGTCAGTGAATTTGGGCACACACAAATAGTTTTGTATCTTCTATGTACATTTCACCTTTAGAACATTGACAACACACACATAAAGGTTCTTCCAACCATCTACGTTCTAGATGGAATTTCCCCATTTATCACTGTGATGGTTAAGGTTATGTATCACATTCACTGGGCCAGGAATCTTAGGTCAGATGTTATGATGTTCTCAACCTCCAGGCTTCTAACTCATATAATGTAACTACTTCTATGATGACATTTCCTCAGAGTAGCTAATCCAAATTAGTAAACTTTTTGGCAAATTTGTTTACGTCTTGCTAGATCTGGTTCCTGTATCTGGCTTTGTTTTCTGACTTCCAATTCTTTGGACTTGTGCCAATGATCTAAGAGCCAGAGGCCTCTAGCCTGACATCTGACCCATGCATTTGAAACTTAATATTGCCTTAAGATAAATCTGTTTGCATGTATACTATAAATCTAAATATAGACTCACACATATAAGAGGGAGTACACCCAAAAAACTAGAATTGCACTGGCAGAGTAGAGCATTCTTAATGTGCATTTTCCCCATTTGGTGAGTATGGAGCATTGAGCAACTCACTCTAAGTTAGGTCACCCAGTGGCATCCCCTGGGAAAATTTTCACTGGTCACAATGAATTTCTCAAATAAGCAGTTTCACTGAAACTTCATCCTATCAGGAAGTTAACGGACATCCAGAATGAGGTTTCTCATCAATTGACATTTCACCTGTTCTGAAACAAGAAAACCATTCATGCACTTGCATTTTTTCCCATAACGCTGTTTTTGTAAGCTACATTCCACATCATAACAGTTTCCTTAGCATTTTTCTCAAGGAGGAAATAAAATTTCAGTCTGTTCTTCTGATTAATTCTCATGTGTGTAGATTCTTCTGGCCCATGGGCCAATTTTTGATGACCAAAGTATTAAATGCCAACTATGGACAGAATAAGTGATACATTTTCTGGTAGTTTGAGCAGTGTTTTGTCCAAAAGAGACAGCCAAGTATCTTTTTTCAGTATTGTACTGAGTCTTTGATCCTTTCACTATTGAATGCAGAAGATTTCCCCTGCTAGACTCTGCTAGAGAGAGACGGTTAGTAGCATCTATCTATTCCTATGGGGTCAAAAAAAAACAAAAACCTCCTCTCCACCAAAAAGACAGTGTCAGAATTGTTGGCATATGCATTCCTAATCTCTGCACAAATGATTCTTGTTTCTTCCATTAAGTCTTACAAATAATTGAAAGTCATTTAAAGAAAAAGTTAATTTTTAAGATCATAATCATTGTTATTTATTGATATATACTTTGTGCAAGGCAAAAATGCTATGAGGCTAGACGTATTTTATTTTCATTTACTAAGTCATTATATAGGACTCATGATTTTGCTTTTCTCAATAATGAAACTGCAATTTCAATTAAACACTTGCCAGAAGATACATAATGGAAAAATTCGACATCTTTATTTTTTAGTGAACTCAACGTATTATTTCAGAATGTATGAGGATAAAAGTCTGAGTGAAGAGCACTGACTGGTGGAGATGGCTTTCTCTCTGTGTTTGCTCTGGGTCAAGGAGCCTGTATCAACCTTTCCATGGTTGCAGGAGGCTCCTAGGGAAAGGAGCCCATGTCAAAAGATGAAGTCCCTTCTCTTTCTTCTTACCTCTCCCTCTTTTATCTCTTTTAAGATAAATGTTTTTTCAGGTTATTTATATAAAGCTAAAATCCATGCATTTAACTTTTCTTACATTGAGCACGAAAACAAAAGCATCTCTCAAGAAACTTCACACAGAATTACCATAAAACTAAACAATTCCATTTATAAATATAACTCATAAAATATTGAAAGCAGAGACTAAGATATATACTTGCAAATCAATATTCATTGCAGCATTTTTCACAATAACCAAAATAGGAAGGATTTGAGTATTCATCAACAAAAGAATAAATATCTGATGTCCTAAGAAACTGGGATATTTTTCAGACATGAAGAAAACTGAAATTCTGATACAGCATGAATAAAACTTAAAAACATTATGAAAATAAAAAATCAGATGCAAAAGAACATATATTACATAATCCCTCTTCCTTGAAATATCTAAAAATAGCAAATCCACTGAAATAGCGCCACTCATTTTATTTTTTCTAATTATTTATGCTAAAAATTCAAGTATTTTTGTACTTATTTTTAAAATAATTTTATTGGGGGCTCTTACACCTCTTATCACAATCAATACACACAACCATTGTATCAAGCACTTTAGTATATACATTGCCATCATCATCCTCAAGCATTTTCTTTCTACTTGAGCCCTTGGTGCCAACTCCTCATTTCCCCCCCTTCCTACTCCCTCCCTCCTAAAATCTTGATACATTATAAATTATAATTTTTGTATCTTACATTGTCTGCTGTCCCTTCACCTACTTTTCTGTTTTGGTCCTTTTGGGGTGGTGGGGGTATATATATATATATATATATATATATATATATATATATATATATAATCATTGTGATCAGCTCCCCCTTTCTCCCGCCACCTTCCCCCTCACCTCCTGGTATCACTACTCTCATTATTGGTTCTGAGAGGTTTATCTGTCCTGGATTCCCTATATTTGGAACTCTTACCTGTACTAGTGTACATGATCTGGTCTAGCCAGGTATTTAAGGTAGAATTGGGGTTATGATAGTGGGTGGGCGAAGCATTATAGAACTAGAAGGAAGATGTAAGTTTTGTCTGTGCTATACTGCACCCTAACTGTCTTATCTCTTTCTTATGACCCTTCTGCCAGGGTTAAATTGTCTACAGGTGGGTTTTGGGTTTCCAATCTGTCATCCCCCACATTCACAGGAATTTGATTGTTTGCTCTGACAGTGGATACCTGATTCCCATGAACACCTCATGATCACACAGGTGGAGGTGCTTCTTCAATGTGAGTTTAGTTGCTTCTCTGCTAGATGGCTGCTTGTTTAGCTTCAAACCTTTAAGACCCCAGATGCTATATGTTTTGATATCTGGGAACCATCAACTTTGTTCACCACATTTGCTTCTGCACCCATTTTGCCAGAGCAGCAAGGGGAGCAAAGCAATGAAGCTCACAAAGAATTTCAAAAATAGACTTCAGGACCAGAAGTGGTACTCCATCAGACATATCTGGAAAACACTCCTAAAGGCCAACAAACATACCTAGAACTATTTATAGGTCTTTTTGGTGTGGGTGGTGGTTTTTGTTGTTGTTATTGCTGTTATTATTGCTGTTTTGTTTTCTTTCATTGCTTTGTTTTGCTTTATCTTGTTTTTGTTCTTATTGTTGTCTCTGAATGTCCTCTAGATAAGATAGGTGGGATAAACAATCTGGAGAAGAAAGTAAGGGGATCTACGTTGTAGGGGGACATGGGAGAGGGGGAGGCAGGGGAGAGAAAGGGGACTTCAATAAACTCAGGGACAAGGGAATAACAAGTAATCTAAAACTGATGGTGAGGAGGGCTTACGATGCCTGGTTGGGCTTGAACAAGGGCAATATAACCAAGAGGAAACACTGAAATCCAAATGAAGACCAAATATGATAGTGGAAAAGGAGGAAAATAAAAGGAAATAGAGGTAAGAACTTAGAGGCAAAGGTCATTTATAGACGTCTAAATACAGGTATGTGCATATGTAAGCATATCTATATATAAAATGAGAGTAAAATATATCTATGTGCATTTACTTATTTGTTAAGTATTAAAACCGCAGATATGCATTGGGCCTCTACTTTTTGTACCTATTATAACACCTGTCCTAGTGTAGATTCTATGGAAAACAACATAAATGAAGCTCATCTTAATTTCTATCTCTATCTATTTATATATCATCGATATCTAGAAAGGGGGAGAAGTTTACAGTTGCAAGCTGAGGGGTCTGATGCCATGCTTAAGTCTTGTTTTGGCTCATACAACTGCAGTGAATGGTGAAGCCAAGATTAGTAGGTCAGACAGCAGGCTTCTGGAAGGAGATGTAAAAGAATGTAAGTCAAACAAGTAAAATATCAAACGCCTGATGAATCTAAGCATTAATAGTAATGTAGTTGTGTGCTGGCTCTAGTCCAAAGAACCAAAGGACAGATTATGAGCCAAATGCAGGTTAAAAACCTAACACAAAAAGCAAAATTTTTCCCCAGCACCCACAAATATTGGAAGTAGATTATACCCTGAAGGAAATTTACTTACAATTGATGGGATACATATAGCAAATTTCATCCTAGAAGTGATTATATTATATTAGATTTCTTTATAAAAGATCACTATGTCTTAATAACCAAACCACTAAGAATTCTGGCCCAGCCAGCACCACTTTATTTTTCAAAACATATGTCAGAGATTATCTATCAAAGCTTATCAACTTTCTAAACTTTATTTTCTGCTCAGCAGCCTACTGTGGGCAAAACACTTCACTGGTACTGAGGTTACCTAAGTTACACTCCCTGCTCCGCCAACAAGTTCCTGTGTCACCTTGAGAGTGCCAAACCTTTAGGATACTGACTTTGACTCTGTAAAACATTTATGGATATTTTTATTTGCTTTTTTGGCTTTCACTTAGCAGTAGTAAAATATATATTATATGCAGCCATAAAGCTGAAAATATGGTAGAGGTTATCTGAGCCAATCATTTTACTTTATTGATTTAGAAATTGGATCTGAAAGTGGTATAATGACTTGTTCAAAATCCTCTAACCAAGATCCAAGTCAGGGAAAAGACCTTTGCCTTCTGACTGCAAGTCAAGGATTTCTTAAACTTCATACTATCCAGGTATTATGAAGATTTAAGACATTTCCATAAATTTCTGTGAATGATCTTATCCTTCCCCTCTAATATATATAAGTTCTGTAATATTTATTAATAATTTGGTTCAAGGATTACAGAATTCCTCTTCATAATGTCATCTCTTCCACATTGAGTGGCTTACCTACTATGAGCAGACTTTACAACCCGGACATGTTTTTGTGTCATATATACTGCACATTATAAGAAAAGTTAAATTCATGGATTTTAGCTTCATATAAATGCTCTGAAAATCCTTTTATCATATCATAAGAGATAAAAAGAGAGAAGTGGGGAGAGAGGGATCTTCATCTTTTGATATGGGTTTCTTGCTAAGGGAGCCTCCTACAACCATGGAAAGAATGATGATGGGGGCCTTGACTCAGAGCAGACAGAGAGAGAAATCCTCCCCCACAGTCAGCAGTCTTCACTCAGACTTCTAACTTCATGCACTGTGAAATAATAAGCTTCTCTGAAAATCGAAAAATGATGAAAACCGGGCTCTCCACTCTCAGGTTATGTATCTTCAGGCAAGTATTCAATTGATAAAGCAAAATGGGTTCTGTATAACAAATTTGTAACTTTAAAAAAGGTGCCTAGACTCATAGTTTTTTGCCTAGCACAGAGTATGTATGCAATAAGTCACAATTATTATGATCTTAAAAATTGATTTGCCCTTTAAATGACTGTTAGTTATTTGTAGGAGACTTGGAGGAGGAAGCAAGGATCATTTGTGTGGTGATTAGGAATGCATGTTGCAACAATTCTGACACTGTTTTGGGGGGGAGAAGGAGGGTTTTTCTTGTATTATAGATATAGATAGATGTTACTATCCATCTCTCTCTAGCAGAATTGTAAGAAAAATAATATTCTACCTTCAATATCTAAGTGATCAAAGGACTCGGTAGAATACCAAAGAAACACAATTGGCTGTCTCTTTTGGATGAAATAGTGCGAAACCTAACAGAAAATGTATCACTTTGTCTGTCCATACTTTGTATGTAGTTCTTTGACAATCAAATCATGGTTCATGAGCCAGAAGTATCCACAACAACTTGAGACGTAGTTAGCAGTACAGACTCTCAAACTCAATTTAAAACATATTGAATATGAGCATATCCTTAATGAAGTCCAGTAATAAAGATGGATATTAAATTTTGGCATGTGCTATTTTAGACCACTGTTTCTCAAACTTAAAGCCTATTAAAATTGACCCCATGTGTTAAATGAAGGAAACAGGGATCTAGTCATATTGAAATAGAATATACCTTGAACAGCTGCTGCTTTTTTTTTAAAATGAAGCTCTTCAAGTGATTCTGATAGAAACTAAAGTTTCAAAAACAATCTTTTAGGTTTTTTTTAATTAATGTTATCATTGTTCTATTTTCTTTGGTTGTGTCATTTTAGGATGCTTTTATTATATATATTGTTTTCTTTATAGGTCTATCTAGATAAAATAGGCTGCATGAACAGTCTGGAGGTGAAAACGACGGGACATGGGTTGGTTCAGGGGTGGACATGGGATAAGGGGAGGAGGGGGAAAGGAGATTCTGTTGACCGGCCTAGGGATAAGGGAATAATAAGTGATTCAAAATCAGTGACAGGATAGGGATTGATTAAGATTAATGTAACAGAGAGAAAATACTGAAACCCAAATGGAGGTTGAGCATGATGGTGGGATGGGAGGAGATATAAGGAAATAGCTGAAAGAACTAGGGGAGGGGTGTAAAGGGCATTTATAGAGGTCTAAATACAGGCATGTGCATAGGTGAACATATTTATATATGACAATGGGGAAATAGATCAATGTGTATATACTGATAGGGCTAGTATTATGACAGCAGATGAGCATTAGACCTCCATTCAAGTACTTTCTCAGTGCAAGAACAGTTTGTTCTATCAAATTGGCATTCCATGATGTGCACCAACACGATCACTGAAAACAGATGTCTGCATAAGCAAAGGTGGTGAACAAAGCTGATGGTGCCCAGCTATCAAAAGATGTAGTGTCTGGGCTTTTAAAGGCTTGAAAGTGAACAAGCAGCCATCCAGCTCAGAAGTAAGCCCACATGGAAGAAGCACACCAGCTTGTGCGACCATGAGGTGTCAAAGGAATCTGGTATCATGCATCCCAAGCTCAGAATTATATCATTATAAATGACGGCGAGTGCAGATTGGGGACCCAAAGCCCATCAATAAGTAAAGAGGCATCCTTTTACAGAAGGTTTTCAGCAAGGAGATGAGCCAGTCAAGGTACAGAGTAGGAACAATGAAATGTGTAACTTTCCTCTGGTTCTCAAATGATTCCTACCACCCACTATCATGATTCCAGACAAATTCAGATAGATCAGGGGATGTACACTGGGGTCAGAAACATGGGGAATTTAGGATAGATGATCCCTTGGGACAAGTGGAGGGAGTGGTAATAAGGGATAGTGAAGGGATGGTGGAGTAAAAAGGGGAAACTAATTTATGGGATCTACATATGACTTCCTTTCTAGGGTTTGGACAACAGGGACGTGAGCAAAGGGACACATTGGACAGTGTGTGATGTGAAAAGGTGATAGAAATTTTAGAGGTAAATTATTAGAGGTTCATGGGGGAGGAGGTGAGGGGAAGGGGAAATATGGGGAGCTGGAATTAAACAAAATAACTAGAGGAAAGGGGGAAACAGGAGCTTATGGTAAGGACTCAAGTAGAAAATATTTGGAAATGAATATGACAACATGTGCACAAATATGCTTAATATAAATGATGTATTGAATGTTATAAGAGCCCCAAATAAAATCTAAATTTATTTAAAAAAAGAAAGTTCATGTGAATAAAATAAAAGTTTGATGAGAAAAAGTGTATGTTTTGCTTTATTATAAAGCTGTGGCATCTGCTTCTGTCACAGAAATACCTCTAGTTCAATGGGAAGAGTACCTCAGAGGACATGAAAAATGTTAGGCTAAGAACTGCAGTCAGGGCATGACAGGGCAGAATCTATTCTTCCTTCTTTGTTTAGGAAGCTGTTGCTGAAAGATTGCTTCCACTCTGGGGTTCTGAGATATGTCTTGCAAACCCAAATTGATGTGGCTCAGTGTTGGGGCATTCTTGGTAGGGTCTATGAATACGGGGGGCAGGCATAGAAAAGGTAGGATATTGCAATGACTCCGGGAGCAGTCTTGAAGCAGCTAGGTAGTAATTCACACTTTTAGGGAGCTGGGATCCGTAATTCCAAGTCCCTTGGAATATTCCAGTCTTGAGTGAGGTAGAAACCTCTGGGTAAATAATCTACGTTCTTAAGTAGCTGGAACCCATGCTTCACGACTCCTGGAAAAAATTCCAGTCCTGATGCAAAGAAGACCCCTGGTCAGTTCACCTGACAGCCTTCTGCTTTGTCTCTGAAACACAGCCTATCAGAATGCTGCCAGCTTCCCTATAGTACGACTAACATCCTGTAATGCAATTGGACAGTAAGATCCTGCAATACAATTGGGTGGTTGGTCCTGTAATGTAAATGAACAATATAGTCTGAACAATATAAGGCAATTGGATGGGCTGGCTCAGCCAGCTACACTTTATTTACATAACTCAGTTAGTAAAACCTCATTAACAGAGCCCACAATATGGGCCTATTGTTTTTCATGCTGCAAAACCATGAAATTATAAGGATGTATTTTAAAACCAGAAAGTATGTGAAAGAAGTTATCTGATTGGTTAATAAAACACATAGAACCTGGGCTGAGCCCCGGTGGTGAAGGGGTTATATGCGGGACTGCAACCCACAGGGTTGGCAGTTCATATCCAGCAACACCTCTTCAGGAGCAAGGCTGGACCTCTTACTCCTACCAGGGGGCAGTGATGCCTACAAAATATATATGGAACCCTTGCAAAAGCTATAATCAAGTTAGCTCTGGGCCATCGAGTCTGTTCTCCGGAGTCTGTGTTCACTCTCGGTTGACTGTGTCACCCTCATTCCCCTGCAGGATGGACCTGATCCCACAGCTCAGAAGCCTGGAACTTAGGACACTGACATGTTCAAAGTTAAAGAACTTAGATTGGTTTACAAAGGGGTGTACCAGTTCAAGTAATATTTTCAATATCTGAGGTTATTGTCCTGAGGTCTCCTTCACTTTCAGCTCTCATCTTGGTAGACCTGAAAGTACACCTAAGTCTAGACCATAGAAAGACTCAATGCCAAGCCTCAACTCTTTTACTCATTAGCCCTCTTAGTTCAAACAGTGATCTTAAATAATTGAGCCTTTGAGATAATTTTTCATAAAAATTAGAAATCCTTGACTGACCTATATCAGAAAGTAATGATGTGACTAAAACAATATCTAGAAAACAGGTTGCCCCTCATAAAAGTCCTTTCATTTGCTTTTCCCACTAAAATGGTCCTTTGAACATGTCTTTCATCATTTATGGTTCAATTCAAATGTTAATTTTCAGAAAGACTTTCTTGTAGGCACTATTAATTGCAGTTTTCTTCCTCTATCTTGTGCACAGCATGTCTTATAATATCATCCTATCATATATATTTATCATAAGTACCTCACTGTATCATTATTACATCTTTCATTACAAGGAATTGATTGCTAATTTAACTAAATTATACAATAACTAAATTTGCATTATTGTGGGCTTAATAACCACATCCAGCTTTTCACAAGGAAATTTTGTCATGTCAAATGATTCATTCATAGTATATTAGGCTGAAAAAAGAATGATATGCTGTAAGCATGTGATAAGCATGCTTTAAGTAAATGAATGAATAAATGGGTAAACTTGCTTTATGGATTATGAAGGAGTTGATTATTATAATTATCTTCAAGAAGAATCTTGTCTGCCAGTTTCATCCAATTTCAACTTCTATGAATTCTCCCATTGCATTCTCTCCCTATGTAATTCCTTCTTTCCAAAGTTATTGCCAACTCTCACTTCTATATTTTTGACTTGTTTGAGTTGGGAGGGGAGGACTATGATATTTTTAAGAACATAAATGCAATTCCAAAGCCTTGAAACTGCTTTACTGCAGATTTTCTGTCTTGATTTGTTTTTAGTAAAAATTCTATTTATTAACCACATTTCTTTCAACAGGGGAGCATAACCTAGTTTTCTTTTTTTCCTGCTGATTTGCTATATCTGAGGCAGAAATAACATTGGCACTATGAAAAATTTGGAGTTCAGTGAATCTGGAACTCCAGCAGTGCCATCACTGTCTCAATAAAAAAGATTTAAAAGCTGTCTTTGTTCCTCCTCGATCAGGGATAGCACCTTTTCATCAAAGACTCACAGGGTTAGGCAGGGTAAGACTCAGGAAGCAAATGTATGCAATTATCAGTGGACATCCTTCATTGCTGTGTCAGGGAACTACTGTGAGTGAGCATTGATTTCAGATGGGTTTGTTGAGGCAATGAAAATCAACCAAAGCTACAGGCCAAAGTAAAGAGAGGGGAAAGAAGTGTCCAAGCAAATGGGAAAATTTATTTGTTCCAATATCTGCTTTGTAAAAGCTGTTCTTCATCTTTTGAGGCTTTCATGGATGTAGTTAATCATGCAGAATTTGTTGGACAGGCCAAATGGTGAAGTGATGAACAGTGAAAAGGGGTTTTACAGTATATACAGAATCCAATATCCTCGAGCAGGTCATAGAAATCTTCATTAACAGGATCATCAAAAATTCTAGGGACACAATTAATCTAGATAATTCTTCTTGGATCAACCACATACTTTTACAAATGGAGAAGTTCGCATTTCCAAGTCGCCAAGGAAGAAACAAAATACAATTTTGCTGAAGCTTCCTCACTACAAACTCTTGAATTCACTGAAAAGTTAATTTTCATTTCCTTCTGGTATATTACTCAGAGGCAAAACATAGCCATTGCCTCTACCACCTTGAACGAGAGGAGTCACTGATGGTTCATAAAAAAAGGGTTTTAGTCACCTGTGCTCAGGATTTGAAGAGAGTTTAATATTTCCTGTTCAAGAACATTATCTTAATTAAGAGTGAGAGGCATGCATCTCAAGGTCACTTTGTTTTTCATGAGGTGCTAACACCAAACAAACTCTGAACCCATCTTACTATCTCAAGACCATGGCTCATCATTCAACAAAATGTTTATGATTTCCCAAAGATGCCTATGGCTATTCAGCATTATGACCTGTTCATTTAATGGTCATATTATTTTTAAGGGCTTGCTTCTTAGTTCTTTTATAAAAAATGGGACTAAACACTTGAGCATTCTTTTATTTGTTAGATATTTTATTTGAAGCAACAAACTCAGTCCAAATAGGTGTGCGAAATTTTTTTAACCTGCATATAACTGACTTTCAAAAACACGCTTATTTACTGAACAGTATGCTTTCTAACCAAGTTTAATTGACTTAGAGTTTCTCATAATACTTGAGGACAATACATGTTCCTTAAAATTATTCTATAGAGGATTTTCACTAAGTCACAATGCTCACTTTTCAATTACTCAAATTTGTGAAGCTTCACCATGATTATGTTCTTTTCATGCGTATAGAACTTTAGACCTGGGAAGGGCTTGGCCATCATCAGATTCCATTTTCTTCATTTCTCTTCTGGGACAGAAGATCTATTGTACCTGGATAACTTGTCAGTCTCATAGTGAGTTACTTGGTAGAAACGCTGACAGTTAACCTTTGACTCATGTATGATGACTTTGAGAGAAGCTCAATTTAGAGAGTTTTTGAGATAGCATAATATTCAATTTCCCTGTTAGGTTCTAGTAGGAATTTGACCTTTGTCCTTGGTTCTTTAAATCTTCACCAACTGCTGATGACCATAACTTAGGGGTCACTGACCGAAAGGGACTAGCTGGTAATGATGTTGATTAAATCTTAGGAGACATTGTATACTTGATTCCAGCCACAGAGTGAAGACAAAAGAGTAGTGACCCTTGAGACACGGATAAACTTCCTGATCAGAGGAGCGTGAAGAACCTTTCCTGAAACAGAACAGTTCCACTGTGTCCACATAACTTTTCCTTACGATACTTTGAGTTATATTATTTTACTCTAATGATGCAATTAATTGTAACACCATACTTCTGTGGTGTTCCCAGTGGTTCCAGTGAATTAAGAAACTCAAGAAGAATGCTTGACTAACTTGTGATCTCTGGCCTAAGACTGGGAGGCTAGCAGCTAGCAGAGAAAGTATCATCTAGGCCACTGCTATTCGACTGAGGATAAGTTGGAAAGCTGAGGTATACTTAGTTTCCACCTTCCTGGGATCATTTTAAGCTTATTCGTGTCCAGGAAGAATATGTTTCCTTAAACAAAATTTTTTTTAAAGATAGAAAGTCTAAAGAACTTAGACTTGAGGATTCAGATAAAAGTAAATAGAAAAAAAATGGGACCTGCTGTGTCTGAGGAGGATATTTAAACTCATTATGGAACCATGTTTTTTCAATAATTGTTAGATTAGCATTTTCTAAAGCTCCTCAAAAACAAAACAAAACCTTCTGCTTCCCTTTCCACCTGCGTTAATCTCCTCGTCACCAGCCAGGCTTCTCTCAACAAGAAACTCTTCAGTTTGAAGTTCTTTAATATTCTACTTAACCTTAGGCAGTTATTATTCTCTGAATTATATACATATCACTGTCACAGTACAGTGCACATTATTTTGTATTTACTCCATATGCATAACCACTCACAAAAGTTCTTTTTGTTTCTAATGCCTAACGGTGCAAGCTGCATAGTAATATCTGTTCCATAAATATTACTTGAATTTCTTTCAGCATTTTTTTCATTTATTTCGGAAGTATAAAACAAATCCAGCTCACAGCTAGGAGGTATCAGGGGATTTCTTTGAAGACTTTGAAATTATGAAGGTGAATGCAGGAGCAGAATTATTTAGAGACTTGCTCCTTTAAAATGAGGAGGAGGTCTGACAACCACTTGTAGGTTGCTTTCTTATACAAGGGCTGACATCAGCTAGCATGAGCTCCATAGAAACTGACTGCTAGTCAAAACGTGTCGGCAGGAAATAATGAAACTACTTTTTATAGGCCCCTTAAGTTTGAAGGGGTCTCTTGTTATAGCCCTGTTGCCGGTCCCCAGACCATCGTGCATCATTCAACAAATTTATTATTTCCCTACTTTCTCACAAAACAAACGGAGATAAGAGAAAATGGATGGGTTCATATATATTTTGTAATAAATTTGTTCCAAGATTTTTAAATACAGTAAAAGGATATATGATTTCCATTATTATACAGAAGATAATATTGAGACATAGAGTAAATTAACTTGGAAACTGTGGCACAGCTTATAATTGCCATAGTTGGGAGACTGAGTCCAGACTCTGTCCTTATTTTGCATAACTGAATACTAAATTGAAAGACTCAGCTCTTGTGCTAAAGGAATTTGTGGTTTAAAAGGGGGTGATGCCTGTTCCCATGTGCCCTCAGCTATGGCATTGCAGGGGCCCCAGTTTATGGACACTGGGACAGTCTTGGAAGGCTGTGAGGTAACCTTTCTAGAAGAGAACATGGGCTAGACATCTATTCTGTAGGTGAGACATTGGTGATCACAGACTTAAGGGAAACCTATCTTTTTCTGAACATCTACAGCTTTGTCTCCACCTGCCTGTCAACTTGTGGCACTGTGTTGGCTTATTGCTGTGACGTTGGAAGCGCTGCCCCTGGTATTTCAAATGCCAGTAAGGTCACCCCGAGTGAACATGAGGCAATAGAGCGTCCAGACGAAGATTAGACAATGAAGACGGACTAAGTTCCCCGCTCTTGAGGAGGAAACATTGAAAACCATATGTGTCACTTAGAACCGTTGTCAGATCCCGAGGGCCTAATTAATGGGAGTTTAACCCTGCTGGAATAGTGCCAAATGATGATTCCATGGGATGGGTTCCTCAGGTTGGAGGACACTCAAAGTTCGACTGAGGAGAAACTTATTCGTAAGAGTGGAGCTGAGCATGGTGATCTGAGTTGGGTAAAGCCTGTGGGAGTGGGGCCTTGTGGACTTCATTTGATGATGGGGAAAAAAAACAAGCTAAATAGATGCAAAAATCTGCTAATGACCAGAACATGGAATGTGCAAAGTACTGATTTAGTTAATCAGAAGTCATTAAAACTGAAATGGAATACATAAATACCAATAATCCTAGGTATAAGTGAACCAAATTGACTGGTATTAGCCATTGGAATAAAAAAAATCATAAATTCTTCATTTGTAAGTTCAGAATAAAGCAGAAGAAAATTAAAACTGATCTATGAAAGCCAAAATATAACTTCAAGTCTATCTCACCTAAATGTCAAGAACATCTCAAGAAGAGATTGCTTGCACTTAGAAGTAATTATAGAACAGCTTATGAGCTACAGGAGGATATCAAGACCATCACTCATGAAGAAGACAAAAGGACATTAAACTTTTCCTTCATCATCGAATAGCTAAAGCAAATGGAAGAAATTATTAAGTAAAAAAGCTTAAAAGAACATCTCAAAGGGGAGTTTGAGAAGACAATACCAAATATGCTGTAATCTGCAAATATCTAGAATTAGGGGAAAAAAGAATACGCTCAGCATATTTGAAACTGAAAGAACCTAAGGAAAAAAACCAAGCCTTGATTCGTAACCTTGGAAGATTATTTGGGCAAAATATTGAATGATGTAGGAAATATTGGGGAAAAAAGTTGAAAAGAACACAAAGTGTCACTGTACCAAAAAGAGTTAGTCCATATCCCATATTTTCAGGAGGTCCCAAAAAGCAAGACCCAATGGTGCTGAAGGAAGAAGTTCAAGCTGCACTGAATTTATTATCCAAAAACACGGCACCAGGAAATGGTGGGATGCCAATTGAAATGTTTCAACAAGCTGGTGAAGCAATAGAAGCATTCACTCATCTATGTCGGAAGTTTAAAAGGCATTTATTTAGCCAACTGACATGTAAAGATCCATATTTGGACCCATTCCATAGTAATATAAGCCAACAAAATGCTCCAAAAATAGAACGGTATCCAGTAAATCATACCAAGTAAAATTTTGGTGAAAATAATCCCAAAGAGCAGTACATTGACAGGAAACTTCCAGAGCATCAGGCAAATTTCAGAAGAGGATGTGGAGCAAGGCATACACTATTATTGACGACAGTTGGACCTTGATTGAAAGCAGAGAAACACCAGGCATTTTACATGTATTTTATTGACTATGCCAAGGCTCTTGACTCTGTGGATCATAAAGAAACATGTATCATCTTAAGAAGAAGAGGAACTTCAGAGCACTTCATTTGCTCCTATGGAACTCGTACATGGATTAAGGAGCTTTGCAGATATTGAGGAGATACTACACAGTTTAAATCAGGAAAGTATCCTCTAGCCATATTTACTCCATCTGTATGCTGAGCAAATCATCAGAGACACTGACCTGGAAAAAGAAGAATATGGAATCAGGACTAAAGGAAGGCGTATTGACAACCTGTGATATGCAGATGGAATAGCCTTGCTTACTGAAAATGAGGAGGACTTGAAGCACTGATTGACAAAATCAAGAAGTGGAGCCTTCAACGTAGATAAGGACTCAATTATAAAGAAAATAAAAATCCTCATACCTGGACTAACAGGTAGCATGATGATGAATGGAGAAAAGGTTGAAGTTACCAAGAGTTTGTCTTGCTTGGATCCACATTCAATGCTCATAAAAGAGATCAAAGAAACATTCAATGCATTGGGTAAATCTGTGACACAAGAAGACCTCTTTAGACTACTGATATGCAAAGATGTTGCTTTGAGAGGTAAGATGAGCTTGATGCCAGCCATGGTACTTTCCATTTCCACAAATGCATGTGAAATTTGGACTTCAGATATGGACGATCTTACAAGAATCAATAAATTTGAATTGTGGTGTTGCAGAAAGAGCATGGATTGCCAAAATAATAAATAAATCTGTCTTGGAAGAAACATTGCCAGAGTGCCCTGTAGGAAGCAAGGAACCAATAGAGAGGCCTAATGGGCCAGCCCCAATCCCACCTATGTGGATGGCCCCTCTCCCCAAAGAAGAATTCACTTCAGAGGACAGCACTGAAGCTACAGCTCAAGGAGAGGGCCAAGCTGATAGGAGTAGATGAGAGCAAATGAAGTGGGAGCTAGAGAGGGGAGCACATCCTGGCCTACCAAGTCCCGAAGAAGTTTTCCCACATAGAGCAGCCAAAGCACAGAAAGAACCATAGGGGCGATCTGATTATGAGAGACACATCCCTAGTGCTAAGGGGGACAACACTGCAGACATTGCAGTGTAGAAATTGCACCCAATCTGACCCTATCACACTAAGGGGAAACCCTAAGAGTGTGCAACAGAGCAACAAGGGAAACAGAACAAAGTCCCCAGGAAATACCAAAAATAGACTTTGGGACCAGGGTATAGCACCCCATCAGACTCGACCTGAAAACACGCCTAAAGGTCAACAAACAGACCTTGAACTATTTACAGCCTTTTAATGGTCATTGTTTGTTATTGTTGTTTTGTTTTCTATTTTTGCTTTGTTTTGCTCTGTCTTGTTTTTTGTGCATATCATAATCTCTGCAGGTCTATCTAGATAAGATAGGCTGGATAAACAAGATGGAGGAGAAAAAAACAGGACCAACAGTTCCAGGGGACATTGGAAATGGGAAGGTGTGGAAAAAGAAATGGGTGTCAACAAATCAAGGGACAGGGAACAACAAGTTATCCAAACTCAGTGGCAAGGATGGTGTAGAAGGCCTCTTAGGGTTTGATCAAGGGCAACGTAACTGAGAGGAATTACTGAAATCCAAATGAAGGCTGGACGTGAGTGGGACAAAAAGGAAGTAGAAGGAAATAGAGGAAAGAACTAGGAGGCAAAGGGCATTTATAGAGGTCAAAATACAGACACGTATATGCATACATATTTATATAAGACAATGGGGAAATATATCTATGTGCATATATTTATAGGTTTAGTATTAAGATAGTAAGTAGACATTGGGCCTCCACTCAAGTGCTCCCTCAATGCAAGAACACTTTGTTTCATTAAACTGGTATTCCATGATACTAACCTTCCTGAAAAGTGGGTGCATAAACAAATATGGTGAAGAAAGTTGGTGGTGCCTGGCTGTCAAAAGAAAGACCATGTAGGGTCTTAAAGGCTTGAACATATACATCTGAACCCAGGAACTAAGAGCAGGCAATATCTTCCACCATGCCCCCTCAAGTGGAGGTAGCAGGGGATAAAAAGCGAAGTCCAAGGTCAGTCACCCTTTTGTTCCAGTACATCTTCCACATAGCCTTTCTCACTCTTCTGAAGTGACCATATTGAGTTATGAATGCTTTTGCAATACCCCACTGCCTTGCATGCTTTCCAGAGAGTGTATACTGTATGAGTATCATATACTATGTGAGTACATACATGAGGATTACATACTATATATAATACCTAAAACTTACCTTTCACTCAAAAAGTTACTTGGCTTACAATAGTGCTTCTGCTATTGAGAAGCAAGAACCAAAGCAAACCATCCCAGAAATCTAGAAAATTCATGTCCAGGACCTGCAAATGGATATTTGACTTTCATTGCCATCCATATCCTTCTGGAAACAGGCTGTTCAGAAATTTCTGGACATTTTAATACCATTTTCTCCTCTTGATTAGAATTTTATTATTTACAGTCTTTGGCATACATAGGCTAGATTGCTTCTTCCTTGATGAGTTGGGAAACACCACAGAGGGCTGCCTGTTAGAAGAGAAATCTTTAAAAATTCAGATACTATTCTTCCTGATGGTCAGCCACCATCTAATTCCTCTCACACAATTTTCTGTAGCATGTATATCTTCAAGGATCTTTTCATGAGAGTGGACATCAAGCAGGGCCATGTTATAAGAACTAATATTAATTCTTAGTTTGGGACTAGAATTAAACCTGAGTCTCAGATCCAGTTATATATCTACGGTTTATATATTTCTTTGGTTAATGAGGTCATCAGCTTGTGACATGATTGACATGCTATACTCCAGGCCTTCACAAATTGACAATAGATTATATAACCACCACAATGATAAATTTTTAGACAAGGCAATATCAAACGCTATCCAGATCCTGAGCACAAACAACTGACCGACTTTTATGAACCATCGGTCGCTCCTAACTTTTAGGGAGGATAAGACAATGGTTATGCTTTCCCTGTGATAAATATACGTGAAAGAATTAAAAGCTAACTCTACCTCATTTGGAGGTGCTAAGAAGATAAATAGCATGCTGGAGGTGGGACCCTCGCTCACTCTCTGTAAGAAAGTAGTTCTCAGTCTTGCTTTGTCACCATCCTTTAAAACAGTTCCTCATGTTGTGGTGACCTCCCAAACACAAAATTGTCTTCATTGCTACTCCATAACTGTAATTTTGCTACTGTTATGAATTGGCCAAGCCTAGTGAATGGGTCATTTAACCCACAAAGGGATTGTGACCCACAGATTGAGAACTGCTACTATCAGACATGCTTGCTGACAAGACATACAGAGCTATGCTAGAGTCCTGGAGTTGAAGGAGCCACATGGAGACCCCTACCAGCGCTGAGATGCCTCTACTGTTAATGAATCAACAAGACTTTCCACTGGCTGACCTGTGATCTTCTTCCATTCAATGTTGTTGCATGTGATTTGTGAGTCTGAAAAGGCATCTATAGATCTGTATTGGACACAGGGATTAATATCAGACTTATGGACTTGATCTGGACCGGACTGGGATGTTTCCTCAATATGCAGTTCCTCTTGCATATAAAGCTTTAGCTTGTCCCTCAATTAGTTTCTCTCTTCTAACCTACCCAGACTAACATAATTGTGTTTCAAGGTAAAGGGCATGCATTCTCAAAGTCATTTTCTTTTTCAAGAGATACTAACACAAAACAAAGATCTGAACATATGTAACTGTCTGAAGACCATTGCTTATCTATCATTCAACAAATATTTCCTAAAGGTGACTTATGACTGTCCTACAAAATAGCCCACTAATTCAAACACCTTAATATATTTTAAAAGTCTTGCCCTTTAATTCTTTTATAAAAACAGTATTAATTGAAACAATGAACATTTTTTATTTGTTATTTAGTTTATTTGAAAAATGCACTTATTCTGGTAGGTTTGTAAGACATTTTAATATGTATAAAACTGGCTTTGAAAAACATGCTTATTTACTGACTAGCACACTTACTAAACTTTAGCTGACTTAGAGTTTCTTGAAGTACTTGAGAACAATAATGCTTCATTAAAGTTATTCTCCAGAGACTTTTCATTAACTCACAATGCTCACTCTTCAATTAATGAAAATTGGTGAAACTTCATCAAGGCTATTCCCTTTTCATTTGTATAGAATTGGTGTTGGAATGCAAAGGTGGAAAATGAAGAGGAAGGAACAGTCCTTAGAAAATATGGTCTTTTGGCAGAAACAAAACTTGAGATCACAGGATAGCAACTTGCTGGACCAATGACTTTTCATATCAAGTACATTTTTTCAATAACACAAAAGGCAATGCTATACATAGATTTCTTCAGGTGCAATACACAGAAATCAAATTGACTACATCTATGGGAGGGAAGTCTGCAGAAGCTTAATATCAGCAGCTAAAATCAGGCCAGGGGCTGACTGTGGAACAGACTATCAATTGCTCATATTTGTTTGAAATAAAGCTGACGAAAATTAAAACAAGTCTACAAAATTCAAACCAACCTGAATTTCCAGAATATTTCAAGAACTGATTTGTAGTATTGAGCTAATGACAGAAGATTACACAAAGGGTGGGAATACATGAAGAACATCATCCATGAAGAAAGCATAATGTCATTAAAAAAGAAGAAAAAAAAGAGAAAGGATCAAAGAAGATTTTGGAATAGACTTTGAAATTTGTATTTCATCACATAATTTATAAAGCAACAGGACGAAATTATGAAGTCAAAAAGCTGAATCGAAAATTCAAACAAATTTAGAAACAAAATATTATAATACGATATATAAAGACTTGGATATGAAAACAGAAAAAGAACACACCCCACATACCTTAAACTGAAAGAAATCAAGAAAAAACTCAAGCATTCTTGAAATAGTCAAAGATTCTATGGAACAAATATTGAATGACACAGGAAGTATCAAGAAAAGATGGAAAGAATACAGTTACCGTACCCAAAAGATAATCAGCAGTCCACCATTTAAGGCGGTAACTTCTGTACAAAACCAATGGTGCTAAAGAACAATGTTCAAGTTTCACTAAATCAGTGGTTCTCATACTGTGGGCTGCAACCCTTTGACCTATTCACAAGAGTTGCCCAATTCATAACAGTACGAAAATTACAGTTATAAAGAAGCAACAAAAGTAATTTTATGGTTTGGAGGTCACCACAACAAGAGGAAGTGTAGTAAAGGGTTGCAGCATCAGGAAAGTTGAGAACCACTGCACTAAATGCATCTGCTCCCAGAATGAATGGAAGAAAAATTTCAGTGTGTATGTCAGGGAGACTAGAAGACAGTTCTTTGCCACCTGAGTGGAAGAGGTTCATATTTGTTCCATTTCCAGAGAAAGAGGATCCAATGGGATGTTCAGATATCACTGATAGCACATGCACGTCCAATGTTGGCGAAGACCGTCCAACAATGGTTCCATCTATACATTGACAGGGAACTGCAAGAACTTCATAGCGCATTCAGAAGAGGACATGGAACAAGAGGTACCATTGCTTAAGTCAGATGGAAGGAGAGAATACCAGAAAGATGTTTGCTTGGTTTTGGGGGGAAAACCAGGGTGTATTTATTTGCTATGCCAAGATATTTGACTGTACATCATACAAACTACAGATAATAACAAGAACATAAATTTCTGAAGACTTCATTGTGCTCATATGGAATTTGTACATGGATCAAGAGACAATTGTGTGAATTGAACAGGAAAATATTGCATGCTTTAAAGTCAGGGAAAGGTGAATCATCAGAGTTGTATCCTCCTACCATACTTATTCAATCTATATGGAGAGCAAATCATTAGAGAAACTGGATTTTATGCAAAAGAATGCAAGATTGGGATTGGAGGAATGCATACTAACATGAGATATGCAGATTAAATAAGCCTAATTGCTGTAAGAGAAGAGGACTTGGAACAATTGTTAAAGAAGATAAATGATTGTAGCCTCCGGTATGAATTGCAAATCAATTTAAAGAAGACCAAAAGTCTCACAATTGACCAATTGGCAGCATCAGGATAAATGAACGGGATAAATGTTGAAGAAAAGAGAAAAGATTGAAGAGATTGCATTTTGCTCGGACCGACAATCACAAGATAGTGGTGAAGAGACCAGATGCCACGGTGTGTTGGTTGAATCTCCACAAGACCTCTTTAAAGTGCCGAAGAGCAAAGTTGGCCCTTTGAGAACTAAAGTGCAGCTGACCCAACACATGATATTTTCACTTGCCTCATGCATGGGTAAGTTGCAAATTGAATAAAAAGACCAAAGAAGAATCCACATGTTTGGATTTTGGTGCTGGCAAAGCATGTTCAACGTATCATGGGCTGCCAAAAGGAAAAACAAACTCGTGTTTGAAAAAGCACAGTTAAAATGTTTTTTAGAAGCAAGGATGGTGATATTTCATCTCATGTACTTTGGATGCATTCTCAGGACAGACGAGGCACCAGCGAAGGACATCCTTGCTTGGTAGAGAAAGGGGGCACTGAAAAAGAGGAAGGCCCTTCACCAGGTGGGTTGGTATAGTGGCTACAACAGTGGCCTCAAACATAATCGTTTTAAGGATGATGCAGCGTGAGGTAAGATTTCCTTCCATTGTATATTGGGTTGCTATTAAACAAAATTGATTGAATGGCAACATCATGAATTAGAATTGATTAGGGGCAGTGAGCTGACGTTTGTGCACTTACAAAAACATCAGATGATATCGTGGGCTAAAACATTTTTATTTCCACTTGAATGCTAAAACAACAACAAAAACAACAAAAACTCCAATTATAGTCTTAAAATAACAAAATCCAAATTCGTTTTAAAGAATCCTTGTGCATGCTTAATTAGAGTGCATTGTGTTGGTGATTGCTTCTGAAGATATTTTCCCCTTTTAGAAGCACGTGGATAAAGTCTCAGGTGAATCTCCTATGACCATAATGGAAGGATATGAGTAGACCTGTTATCAGAGAGAGAACATCGTAGACTCAATTATGGCAGCTGTGGTTAGGTTAAAATGTACTGTCTTTTCATTTGACCTCCCTTCAGATTCATTTTAAAGTTGTTTCAGTTTCAAACCAGAGTGAAGAAGAAATACAAGTGCTTTGCCCCTCTGGTAAATTCCCTCTGACCATAGACTCTTGCCACTAAGCAGAATGCATTGAGAAGTGGATAATTACAGACAGAGTTGGGTTAAAATTGAACACCTGATAACTTGATCTCTTTTTCACACATTTTAAATTTGTTTTAGTTTTAATAATTTCTACTTTCTTTTCCTCTGATTATTTTGTTCTTGTTGGGGTTGTTTCTGTTTGTTTGTTTTTCCTTTTGCCTTTTTTTGTACATTTTTCTGTATAAGACATCGAGAATGGGTAGATTAATATAAACATTAACTGAATTAATGGTTCCAGGGGGAGGTTTGATGGAAATAGAGAGCTAATAAGAATGAATATAAGAAAGAACAAAATTTTCTAAAATTGATGGTAGTGATGATTGTACAATTTTTAACATAATTTAACTAATAAACTAATAGAACTTTCCTTTTAAAAGCCTTAGCATATAATGGCAGATACTTGAATGTTGAATTTAGCTACTGAAGTCCCTAAAAGCCAGATTTTTTTCTTCCTGTTCCACAGTTCATGTTTTGAACTGGGGCAGCTGATTTAAAAGCAGAGTATTACGAGACGCAAACCTCTATTATGACCTCCTCTGAGAAGTGAGAGTTTCTTGATCACTGAACATGGCAACTGCGAAACATTCATTGAACTTTTTTCCCCTTCTTCCCTTCCTCCTATTGCTTTCTTTTTCTCATATATATGGTCATTGTTCAATACTTGGAAATAGTGTATAGATTGATGATAGTACATCAACAGTCACAACTAAGAATTGATTAAGAGTTAGAGAGGAGCATCTTTGAATAGAACGGACACTGGAATAAGAAACATTCAAAGTCCTCTTAATATTATTGTGCAAAAAGCCAGTGCCTTTAAGGAATACTCAGTTGTGACTAGCCTGATAGCTGTTTTTCTCAGTAAGATTTACACCCTATTCTCATGCTTAAATTACTCCCTCATTCAGTGCATTGCGTAGGAGTGGGTGAAGGGCAGGATGATTGAAAACTGAGGGCGGTCTTCATCACATACATTTCTTCTGCATAAAGATAAAGGAAAATATTGTATCATAGAAGCATAATATATAAACTTAGAATTGTCTTCCACTTCTTTCCTCCCTTTCTATCTGCCACTTCCCCAAAGGTAGCACTAAGGGAGGGTCTCCAGTAATGACCCCACCCTCATACTGTTGGCTTTTTTTTAATTAAATTTTTTTCTCCTACTTATCTTTAAATTTGCTTAACAAAATGCGTTTTGCTATTGCTAGCACTTGGCAGACTCCAGCTGGACAAATGGGTTCCTGAGGGCCTGTCAACACTTCCTATCAGCAGCTTGCCTATTCCTTACATTTTAGCAGGAAGATGTCACCGTGAAGCATCCTTCTTTCTTTATAGACATGAGAGATGTAAATGTCAGCTCTGGACAACTATGCTGGAACCACTGGGTAGTTTTTTGTTAGGTCTCTCCAGTGTGGATGGCACCACAACACAGTTGGGACCAAATGAATCTTTGTGGTGTGCACAAATCACTGGATGAGTTACAGTATAACACCTGTGCTTTAAAGGGACAGGTTGAACAGCACCAGATCTGACTGAGGTTTTAAAAAAGTAAGAAAGAAGATTTTTTAAAACCCAAAGAGGCAGCTTAATAAAAACACTGCCCAATATTATAAGGAACTATGCAAAGACCTGCGGTTTGAAAGACATAAATGATGAGCATGCTCAATATCTTAAACTAAAAGAACAGAAGAGAAAAAAATCATTAAAATATAGAAGAATCCTGTGGAGGAAATATTGAACTATGAAGTACCAAAAGAAAATGGCAGGAATTCACAAAACCACCATAGCAAACGTAATTGGTAGATATTCAACCATTTCTAGAGGTAGCATGTGAGCCAGGACCACGGGGACTGAAAGAAGCTCAAGATGCCCTAACGGTATTAGCAAAGAAGCATTGCCTTGGATAAATCTGCAGCACACAACCTTTTCAGAGTATGGAAAAGCACTGAGGACAAAGTGTGCCTGAACCAAGCCATAGTACCCTCATGTGATTCCTTTAGATGGATACTTCCCTCAAAGACTCACCAATCAGTCAAGTCCATTAAAGAAAAGATAATGTCCTAAGAGATCTGGCATGTGCTAGAAGGTTTTGAGAAGAACATGCAAGGTAGGAGCTAGCTATGTCATACATCTTATGTCATATACACAGTTGAGCATATTTAATAGCCTATGAACAAAAAGCCTCACCCTCTGAGCAGTTGAGGGAAGAGAGAAGTCAGGGAGGAAGGGTATACAGGATCAGAGTGGACTGTTTCCACCCTCCCTCTCTGGAGAGAGCTTATTCTTCTCTGAAAGCACACTAGCCAAAACTTTGCTTTCACTCACAGAAGCTAACTTTCACTATTATTGTGCTTCTGCTAGTGAATTCTGCTTGCACAGAGAAACCGGAGGAACAGCATATTGTAATATAACCCTAAAGATTTACAGCCTCCAAAACCCAAAGGAGCAATTCTCTTCTCTTTTACTTACAAGGCCACTGTAAGTTGGAATTGACTCAAGAGCAGTGAATGTGGTTTTGTTGGGGGTACTTTACAGATAAAAAAAAGTTATCTTCTTTCTTCCATTAAAATATAAATACCATGGAAGCTTCTACTTGCCACTGCAATCCAAGCATCTAAAAGTATACATTGGCTTAAAATACTGCTCAAAATTTTGTTGGCTTACTATATGTGCATTTGTCATATAGGACATCTTCTAATACAATTTTATTATCATATGTCAGCTATTTTTTTCTTATTTTGACTAGAATTGCTTTTCTTTCAGAGATGTAATGACACCTGGAATGCATTTTTGTCTGCTATAGTATGTATACTTATTGCTTGGTTCCATTTTTCTCTCTTGCTCTACTAGCTAGAAATGTCAAAATAAGATTATAAGGGGACAACAGAGAAAACCTCATTTCTGAATTTAAGGGAAATAGCTTTATTATTTCAGTATTTATGCTAATTATCATTGCTCAAGCTTGACATTGCCAACCTTTGGGTTAATTTACTTAGCGTTTTTATTAGAAAAAAGTGCTGGATTGTATCAAGGGCCTTTCAGCATCTACTGTATGGTTATTATCTTTTTAATGTAAGGGATTATGCTTATAGCTTTTCTCATGGAGAAGCATTGCATTTCCGGAACAAGTTGTCTTGGTTTGTATATGTCATGCTTTCATATGCAGTTGGATTAATTTGGAAATATTCTGTTCACGTTTTATCCACCATTACTAGATGATATAATGAGCGACAGCTTCCTGTCTTGGTATAATATTTATTAGACTTGATGGTGAGATTATGCTAGCTATTGAAAATGAATTGGGAAATTATCTATCATTTTTCCTATGTCTTTTAAGAGAAGAATATTGAAATTACATGCTCCTTACTGATTGAATATATGATATTATCATATAGACAAGTTATTCAGGATTTACATTTAAAGTACATTTCTCAATAAGACTTTGCCCCTTGGTTTAAAGAAACAGGCTTCAACAAATAGGTATGAAATAATTTATTTGGAAATCATCAATCAACATCGACTTCCAGAAAACTGTTGAGAGCGTGGGTTGGATTGGGGGCAGACACTTAAGAACTGAAACTGCTCCAAGGGAGAAAGATGATTCCCCGAAAGACTTCAAACCTCACAAAACCACGTAGACTCAGATCGTCATAATCAAGTTGATTGTAGTGGGTTTGGTTTGGTTTATGTCTGTATCTAACTCTTGTATCCATTCCTGATAATAGCCAATATTGTCTTTTAATCTTCTGAACTTTTCATCAAATTGAGTTTCAGCTCAGCCCAAAAGGTTATGGTCTTATTTGATAAAGTGTCTGTCTTCAGTGAGTGAGTGGAACCAGGACACTTCATTTCCAGAGATTTTGTGAATCGTTATAGTTATAATCCAATGTTCCACATTATCATGTAGTCACGTGTTATCAACTCTGCAAAATCCAACAGTGTTGATCCATTATGATCAGTGTTTTTCTTTCTGCTTGTCAGTGTCAACCTCCACTTTAGTAACCCTGGTCTCCATTTCTAGTGACTGGTTTCTCCTGTTTACATGACCAATGTGCATGAGATTTCGTATAGCTGTCCTCGTTTCTAAAGATCATTCTGGCTGAACTTCTTCCAAAAAGATTTGTTTGTTTATTCATTTGGAATCCCATGATACTTTCAATATTCTTCACCAACACCATCCGGTAATGGTGAGTTATTGTTCTCTTCTCAACCTACGACCTTCTCATGTGAACTATGTAGCCCAGAAGAAAGATTTGAAGAGCAGTTTTTTGTGTTTCAGTCAACACTTGTCCCACCTTCAGGGGCATTCCCTTTCTCTTTTAATGTAGTCTTTTATTGACTGTCTTCAAAAGTTGGACTTTTGCTTCATTTGACCCTCAGTCGACCATCTAGCATTGTCCCTTGCATAAAGGAGATACTACATAAAGGCTCAGTAAAATGAAATCATTGAAATCTGGGTTGATCATAGAATTTTAAGCTATCATGTCTAAACTACTATCATCTTAGTTTAAAATTTTACACTTTGTTTGTCTTTGGTACAGAAGCTAAAACACTGAGCTAACAGTCAACTCTCTCGTGCACAATCTTGCTCCCACCTGCCTGTCCAGATAGGCACGCTAACTACACAGTTTCACTCCACAACCTGTTGTATTTGTCTGTGTCCTGGTCGAACTCCCTTTTCCCGATGGCAGTTATTTCTGGGTGGACAAATGTCTGCAGATCTAAGAAACAATGAACTGGATGCGATTGCACACCAATGAAGAAATAAAAAAGTTCAGCAGCCAGAAATTGGCATAAGGATATACAGAGATTTGTCACTTGGTCTAAACCTACAAAATTTCTTTCTACTGTCTCATGCTGAGGGGAAAGTCTTGTGCCTGTTGTTAGGTGTCATCAACTCAGGTCAGACTCTTCTCAACTGTCTTCACAACAGAATAGACCACTGTGTGGTTCTGGAACCATCCTCACAATGATTCCTATAGCTAACTCTATTGTTTCCACCATGTTTTCTGTCAACGCATCTCATTAAGATTTCCCCCCTTTTTGCTGCTCGTCCAGGTTACCAAGCATTATGTCTTCCTCAAGGGATTCAAAAGTATGTAAGACAAAATTTTTGCCATCCTTGCTTTTTTATTTTTTCCAAATCATTTCTTTGGGGGCTCATACAACTCTTATCACAATCCATAAATACATCTATTGTGTATTTGTATATTTGTTGCCAATGCCATCAGTTCCTCATTCCCCCTCCTTCCCCCACTCTCCCTCCCTCATGAGTCCTTGATAATTCATAACTTATCATTATATTTTCATGTCTTACACTGATCATTGTCTTCTTTCACCCACTTTTTTGTTGTCCATTTCCCAGGGAGGGGTTTCTATGCAGATCATTGTGATTGTTTCCCCTTTTCTCCCCCCAGATTTCCCTTACCTTCCTGGTAGTACTACTGTCATTATTGAGCTGAGGGGCTTATCTATCCTGAATTCTCTCTATCTCCAGATCTTATCTGTACCAGTGTACATCTTCTTATCTAGCTGGATTTAGAAAGTAGAATTGGGATCATGATAGTGGTGGCAGTGGGGGGTGGGGCAGAGAGAGCATTCAAGGAGTAGAGAAAAGTTGTATGTTTCATGGCTGGTGTTCTTCCTATGATCCTTCTGTATGGGGAAGCCCAATTGTCTACGGATGGGATTTGGATATCCATTCCACACACCCCCTCATTCACAATGATATGAGTTTTTGTTCTTCAATGCCTGATACCTGAACATATCTATACCTTGTGGTCACACAGGTAGGTGTGCTTCTTCCATGTGGACTTCGTTGCTTCTCAGCTAGATGGTGATTTGTTTACCTTCAAGTTTTTAAGACCCAAGTGGCTATATTTTTTGATAGCCTGGCACCATCAGCTTTCTTCATACATCTGATCATGCACACCTCTGTCTTCAGCAATCATACCAGGAAGGTGGGCATACACTGATAGGATTTTTGTTCTTTGATGCCTGATAACTGGTTTCATTGACACCTCATGGTCACACATGCTGGTGGGATTCTTCCACGTGAGATTTCTTCCTTCTGAGCTAGATGGCTACTTGTTTACTTTCAAGCCTTTAAGGTCTCAAACACTATATATTTGATAGCTGGGCACCATCAGCTTTCTTCACTACTTTTGGTTACACACACATTTGTCTTCAGCAATTGTGTCAGGAAGGTGAGCATCATGGAATGCCAATGTAATAGAACAAAGTGTTCTTGTATTGAGGAATTTCTTGAGTGGCGGTTCAATGTCCATTAATACTAACCCTATAATATATGCATATATATCTATTTCCCCACCATCATATATAAATATATTTACCTATATTCGTGCCTGCATTTTAACCTCTGTAAATGCCCTTTGCCTCCCAGTTCTTTCCTCTATTTCCTTTTACTTTCCTCCTGTCCCACTATCAGGCTCTGCCTACATTTGGGTTTCCAGCACTTTAAAGAGACCTTGTGTGGCATATTTACCTAATGCACAGGTCTTTTGATCTCTTAACTGCTACTTCCATGAGTATTGATTATGGAACCTGGAACCAAGTGAGACTAAAATCCTTGACAGCATCAACCTTTCTCCAGTTGTGAGGATCTGCGTTTTTACAAACCCAATATAGTCAATATCAAAGCTTCATCCTTGATTGTCCTCAGCAAGCAAGATTGTATCATTGGCATCTCACAGGATGTCAGTAAATTTTGCTCTCATTTTGCTGGTGCATTCTTCATGTAATCTGACAAAATAGGGATGGCAAGAGGAAACAACTCTGATGCAGAGATTTTCTTATTTTAATCCATGCACTCTCCCCTTATTCTGCTTGCATTCATTTATAAATTCATTGATACACTGTGCATGAGCACAATGAATTATTCAGGAATTCCTATTCTCAAGGTTATTCATAGGTTGTTATGGTTTACACAGTTGTATGCCTTTGCATGGTTAATAAAACACAAGTAAACCTCTTTCTCATATTATCTGTTTTCTGACATCAGAAATAAAATAATAGCAAAAATGGAAAAGGGAGAGAGGCAGATTTCTGATGTATTGATAACTTTGTTTCTTGATATGATTACATGATTGTTCTCCATTTGAAGACATTCAGGGGTCTGAGCACTCCTCTCTGTTCAGTTTATCATTTGAGAGAGAGCTAAAGAGACTGAATGAGTAAGATACATTGGGAGTTTCAAGTGAAGGAATTTCGCAGGCAGGAGTGAAAATGTTATCAAACAATAAGCGTAAAACCATAGTTCCACTTCTGAAGTTGCTTTGGAGACATGCTATTATTCTCAACATCTTGACAGATTGCAAAGGCCGTTCACGCTTATAAGAAGAAAGGTCCAAAGAAAAAAAAGAAGAAAGGTCTATAATGATACATTCTGCAGGATACAACCTACGTTCTCAAGAATAAATCTGGTAGGGGCATGCAAGCAACACAGGAGAATCAGCAGGATAAAGTGTCGAATAGGTGGAACATAAAATGTGCTAGGATATCTGGAATGCTCAGCTTGAATCTTTCTTATCTAAAAAGTACACTGTATTTCAGGCCAAGGAAGCACAGCAGGTAGCGCTACAGATGGATTATCATAAGCAGGAGGCAACACGATCTAATAAGATCACTGGGAGCCCAAATTGAGGTACCTTGTGTGAAGCCAAAATACACTCAACGATGAGTTATTTTTAGTCTTAGTTTCAAAGTTATATTATTCTCCTCTCCAGCTGTGCAGGGCATGGTCTAACACTATTACTTAAAAGTAATAAACATGTTAATTTAGTTTGAAATAGGTACTGGTGATAGGTATTTTATTATGTCTAAAAATAAAGATTTTCAGGGCGTAAACAGACAAACATATGCATTGGAGAGGCTGGTGGAATGGTCCTTTGGTTCCATAAATTATAGATGATGGGGACTTGCCTTGCTCAGGATCAGAGAGTGGGTGGAATAATTCCCTTTGAAGGATTATGTTTCCACCTCATGCTGTGTGGAGTGCTGCTCTTAACCAATCAGCTTTTCTTGCCTATTGAGCTCCCTTGTATAATAACAAACATTAACTATACATCATTTTGTCTTGGATGAATAAATTTCAATACCCATACCTTTAGCAATGTTATTCATTCACTAATTTAGATCTGTGCTCTTTCTTTTGGTAATTAGCTTTTTATTCAAAGTTTACATGTTGATAACTTCCATTCTGTTAGTGGTTATAGATACAAAATTTTTTATGAAAAAGAGACACAAGTTTTTAAGCAATTTTTAAAAGACTATAAGGTAGAATGCATAGGGAAAAAAAGAAAACACTCTGGTAATTTAAAGAAATGAAGCTTATTTTCAAGGAGACTAAAGAATTCTTTGTGCAACTAGTAATCTTGAGAATGTACCATACATGTATCACAAAGATCTGTTTATAGGAGTTGAAAGTGAAGCAGATCTCAGATACAGGATAAAGGATTTTTATATATAGAGAGAGTTCTTGTGTGTATAATGGGAGCAGCAAGTCCCCAAAATTTCCAGGTGAACTAAGACTGGAATATTATATGAGGGTATTAAATTGTAAAAGAAGAAACTGACAATAGCAGAGTTTGTATATTACTGAAAATGTATAGTGGAGCCATTGAAGACTTCAGCTTGAAAAGACATGCTTGAGAGTGTTCCCTACATTGGAACCAAAATTAGCAGGAAACAAAAACAAGCTTGAAGGACCAAGATCAAGAATGTAGAGTAGATTAGATGTTTCTTAAAAAAAATCATTTTCACTACACTTGCTTATGCACTCATTTGTCATCAGCAGCCATATCAGGAAGGTGAATACACAATGTTATGATTTTTTGTTAACTCCTGATAACTGATCACTTTGGCACCTCATGGTTACACAGGCTGGTGTTCTTCATCCATTTGGGCCATGGGGGTGTTGTTGCTTCTCAGCTAGATGGCCACTTGTTTACTTTCAAGTCTTTAAGGCCCCAAGCACTATATCTTTTGATAGCCAGGCACCATATGTCTTCTTTACCACCTTTGCTTGTGCATACATTTGTTTTCTGTGATCATGTCAGGAAGGTGAGCATCATGGAATGCCGATTGAATAGAACAAAATATTCTTGTATTGAGGAAGTACTTGAGTGGAGGTCCAATGTCCATCTGCTGTCCTAATACTAATCCTATAAGTATGTGCACACTGATTTATTACCCCATCATCCTATGTGTGACTAGAAGGTGTTGAAGGGAGTGGATGTCAAATATGAAAGAACTAAAAACTGTATCATTATAAAGGAGGGAGAGTACTGAGTGGGGACCAAAAGAACATCAATAGGTGAAGCAGTACCCTCTCACAGAGGGGTTGCAGGGAGGAGAGGAGTTGGTCAGGGTACAGTGTGCCAACAATGAGGTATGCAACTTTCCTTTAGTTCCCAAATGCTTCCTTCCACCAACTATCATGATCCCAGTTCTACCTTGAAACCCGGTTAGACCAGGAGATGTACAATGGAGTCTGAAACATGGGGAATTCAGGACAGATGGTCCTTTCAGGACTAGTGGTGGATAGGGTGATAACGGGAGGGTGGAGAGAGGGTGGAGTGGAAGGGGATAACCACTTGCAGGAATCTACATATGATCTCTCTGGAATACAGACAGGAGGGAAGTGGGTAAAGGGATACAGAGGACTGAGTAAGATATGAAAAAGTAATAACAATGTGTAAATTATTAAGAGTTCATGGGTGAGGGGAGAGGAGAGGAAGGAGAAATATTGGGAGCTCGTACTAGGGCCTAAGTTGAGGGAGGATGTTTCAGGAGTGATGATGGCAACACTTGTGCAAATATGGTATGCATACAATTGATGTGTGTGTTGATTGTGATGGGAAATATATGGGCCCCCAATGGAGAGATTTAAAAAAAAGAGGGGGAAAGAGGAGCTTTTATCAAGGGCTGAAGTAGAAGATATTTGGAAATGAAGATAACAACATGTGTACAAATATGCTTGATACAAAGGATACATTGAATGCTATAAGAGCTGTAAGAGCCCCCAAAAGTTATTGAAAAAAATCAAGCAGGAAGGCCTTGCTATTTTTGAAGCACTTGTTATGTTTTGAAAAATATTCTGTGATGAAACTATTATGGTTTTCCCAATTATTGAAGTTATAATTTTCTGAACATTTTTTTCAGAATGATGGTCTGTGATCATTCTGTAGCTTCCAATACAATATATCAAGATTATCCCTTTGGAATCCAAAATGAGTTGTCATAACTCTGAATTGACTTGTCTGCATTTAAATTGATTTAAATTGATTTAAAATCAACAGTGACCTTTGGTACAACTGAATTAAACACCGCCAGGTCTATGTCATCCTCACCATTGACCTTATGTGTGATCCCACCAATGCACCAGACCCACTCCTCTCATCAACGGTCTTCCTCTTTTTCACTATCCTGCGAGTTACCTCACATGTTGGTCTTCCGCAGGACCTTCTCTCTCAACATGCCCTAAGTCTGTGAGACAAAATCTCAGCATCCTCACTTCTAAGGAGCATTCTGGCTGTACTTCTTCCATGACAGGTTGTTCTTTTGGCAGTCCATGGTCCTCTCTATATTCTTCAAACCAACATTAAAGCATACAGAGTTTTCTTCCATCTTCTTCATTCAACGTCCAATTTCCCTGTGCATGGGACTACTCAAAATAACATGGCTTGGTTCAGATACACCTTAGTCTTCCAAGTGGTGTCCTTTATTTTTCCTCAACAATTTAAAGCAGTCTTGTGCAGCAGATTTATTCAATGTATTGCACTGTTCAATCTTTTGTCTACCACTTTCATGAGCATTTTATGGACCCAAACAAGGCAAAATCCTTGGCAGTCTCAAACTTTTCTCCTTTCATCATGATGTTACCTACTGGTCTGGGGGTGATGAGAGCTGTTCTCATCAGAGTCATTTTTTTAGAAACACCACATTGAGATTGGCACAAGAACAATATGTTCCCAAAAGAACTTTTATGAAGCCTTCTGCTGATTACAGAAACATGTTTCCATCGTCATGCTTTTTTTCTTACTCTCATACATACCTCCTGATTTTTTTAATGAAAATTGTATTAGCCACACACAAAATCATACTTCCATTTCTACTTACTTATTATTATTTTTCTCAGTTTACATAGAATTGTTTCATCTGTTTAAAATTGCTTATTGCTCATGGAAGGCACATTGAATCTCTATTTAAATATTCACCTAATTATAGATATTTTGAGGTTTTTAGTATTTTTCTATTTAAAATTATAGGGCTGAATATTTTGTATACCTCCTATGTAAGAGTGATAGAATGCAATGTATTTCATCCTAATATTATTATAAAATATTTAAGCATAGGAAGAAGAATGAGGAACCATTCAAAAAGAACTCATATGTCCTCACCCCATGGAACATTCAGATTTCAGTTTAGCACCACAATTTGCGGTTATTGTTGTGAATTGCCTTAGAATCAGGGCTCATGATGACTCATGTGTCACAGAATAGAACTACTCCATGGCGTTTTCTTGGCTGAATTTGATGAAGGCAGATCCCAAGGGCTGTTCTTCCACAGTATGAGTCTTAAACTTTTAGGTAAATAGATGAAGGCAAATGGTTTTTGCCATCGAAGAAGCTTGATTGTGTAAGCCAGATATTCATAAGTTGATTCTAACCCATAAGGACACTATGGAACAAAGTAGAACTTCCACAAGGTCACCATTGTCAGCATAGTGCATGAGTGAGGATGAGGAGTTCTGATGGGAAGACACTCAGAATGACTGGAGAAGAGCTGCTTCCTCAAAACAGAGTTGACCTCAGAAATGTGTGGGAGGGGGGGCAAGCTGTAGGAATATTCATGTATAGATTGGGTATGCCTCAAAGTTAGAAGAAAGAGCTTCAGATAAATATTAAAAAACAGACTGTGGCATGTAGCAAGCATGAACCTAGGAAAATGTATAGTTGTCCAAAAAAAACTCTCATAAAGATTAATGACTTATATACTGACATAGGTCATTTTCAATCAAATAATATTATAGTTTACTGTGCTGAGAATGACAAATTCAAGAGGTATGACACTGCATTAATCATCGAAAAGAATATTTCAAGTAGTTTTTGCATTACAATGCTGTATGTGGATTTGGTAGGTTGTTTACAAAGAAAGTCAGTGAATATAAGTATTATTCAATTTACACAATAACAAATCCAGTGAAATGGAATCAAAGCATTCTACCAAGACCTTCAGTTTGAAATTGAACAAATGTACAATCAAAATGCATCAATAAAAATAAACTGATAAAAAAATAAATACTTTAAAAGGGCATCAATAATTACTGATAGTAGAATATGAAAGCTAGAAACCAAAAATTAAGGTCAGCTCTAGGAAAACAGGGCCTTGGTGACAAACATGAATTTGGAGGGTCCACACTAGAACTTTGTGGGAGCGAAAGCACCTTAATTGAAAATATAAATTTTTAACTAACTAAGTGATGTTTACACACATGAATTTCACTAGAAGGAATACATGAGAATGAAATGCAATCCATCTGTTGGAATAAATGATAGAGAAGCTTCAGAAGGTCAGTCAAAACAAGGACCTGGACTGGCTGTGGAAGAGACCATAAGTTGCTCAGAGGCAAGTTCAGGTTGAAGTTTAAGAAAGTAAAACAAGTCCACGAGAGCCAAAATTTGACCTTGAGTATATTACACATAAATTTAGAGGTCATTTGAAGAACAGATTGATGCATTGTACATTAAATTACCAGTCATGTTGTGGGACAAAAACATATTAAAATATTCTACATAGAGAAAGTGAAACTGTCATCAAGAAGACAGGGAAAACAAGAAAACCCCAAGGTAGATATTAGAAAAGACTCTGGAGCTTGATCTTGAAAGTATAGTAGCTAAAGCAAATGGAAGACAATGAAGTAATTGAGCTGAACAGAAAGTACCTAACGGTAGTTCAAGAGGATGAAGGAAAGCCTTAGAATGTAATATACGAAACCTTGAAATATAAGAGCAAAAATGAGAAAACGTGTTAGGAGGTGTCTCACACTGAAAGAACTAAAGAAATCCACAGCAATTTGCAATATTGTAAGATTTAATAATCAAAATACTAAAGAATGCAGAAAACATCAAAAGAAACTGGAAGTCACTGTTCCCACAAATAATTGTTTCACATGGAAGCATTTAAAGTTGTCGTATATTATCAAAAACTGATAGCATTGAAGGAAGAAATCAAAGGTGCACTGAAGAGCTAGCAAAAAATAATGATCAGGAATGGGTGAAATCTCAACTGAAATATTTTGAAAAGTCTATTCAGGACCAGAAGTACTGACTTCTTCATGACAAGAAATTCAGAAGAAAATCTGGTCAACCGCGTGGAAGAAATCAGTATTTGCGCCCATTCCAAAGAGAGCTGACTCAACAGCATGTTCATAGTATTGTGCAGTATCAATAATATCAAGTGTGAGTAAATATTCTATATAGAACATTCAGCAGTGGTTGAGGCAGTCAACAAGGAGCCGCCAGAACTTCAATGAAGACTTAGAAGAGGATGAGTAACATTGCTGAGGTCATATCATTTTTGGTTGCAAGTAGAAAATATCAGAAAGATGCTTACTTGTGTTTTGTTGACTATTCCACAGCATTTGAGTCTATGGATTAAAGTAAATTAAAAAAAAAAACACCTCCACAACAAAAGCAGCAAAGCGTTGATCAATATTGAAGATAATGGGAGTTTTAAAACTTCATTGTGTGTGTTCAAGGGGAGCCTGAAAACAGAGCACGATGCAGTTGTTGAAACAGATTGGAGTATATTAACGGTGTAAAATCAGGAAATATGTGCATCGGGGTTGTATTCTTTCATGTATTTATACAATCTTAATGCTGAAGCAAATAATTGGAGATGCTTCATTAAATAAAGAGAGTGTGACATCAAGATTGGATGAACCAATACTTGAGGCATTTAGAAATGAAGACCAAAAACTTAATATGAATTACAATTAAATGTAAAGAAAATAAAAATACAACTGGACAGTTAAATTGTATATGTGTGTGTGTATATATATATATATATAGAGAGAGAGAGAGAAATAGAGAGAGAGAGAGAAAGGCAACTAGGTCAGAGAAGCAGGAGAAACTTTTAAAAATACAATGCAATTTCATTGAGTTGTTTGTTTCTCTTACTCATTAAGATTTTATATTGAATTTTAAGCTTATTTTATATTTCCATGCAGATAATCAAATGGTTTCCTCTTTAGTCTATAATATAATAATTCCCTTGATAAGTCTAATATTAAATTTTCTTTGTTTTTCTATAATAAGGACTCTTTACCATGGTATATTATTCTTTATCTAAGCTATTTGATATTTTATTTGTTTTTGCTTCAATATGCATGTGACATTAGTTTTCATTTTTAAATTATTTGAATTTGGGGGGCAGGGGGGCATCACTGCCCTCTGGTGGTGGGAGTAGGAGGGCCAGCCTTTGCTCCTGTGGAGCTGCTGCTGGAATTGAACCTCCATCTCAGTGGGTCACAGTCCCACGTACAACCAGTATGCCACCGGGGCTCAGCAAATTATTTGAATTTTTATGAGGCAGAATCAACTCAATGTTCATGTTTTTTTTTACATCAACATGTAAAATAAGTTGATCTAGAGGTATACTCAGGAAAATACCTCCTGAGGGAAAGTAAGCTGATAGCAAATAAACATTTTATTATTTAATCTATTGCAAAACATTTAAAGCATATTTTTTTATAAATTCAGCACAATTTCAAACTCCAAAAGAGTATCATCATGTCAATATTGATTCATAGAGAGGTTATAAAACTGTATATACCCACCCCTGTGAGTTTCTAAGACTTTAATTCTTCTTTAAACAGTTTTATTGGAACATAATTCACATCTCATACAATTTGATACCTCAATCATAATAAAAAGAGTTATACAATCATCACAATAATCAATGCTAGAATATTTTCTTCTTTCTTATATGATTATTACCTTCCCATTTCCTTCCCAGCCACCACCTCCTGCCCCCCAAAAACATTAATTCAGTTACTGTCTATAGATTTACATTTCCTGAAATTCATATTCCAAAAAAGACACACAAAAAAGTCATAAAAAGCAACAATAATAAGATAAAATATAGGAAAAGTTCAATCGAAAAGAAAGATACTCTTAGAACTAGAACTAATTTAAAATGGGTCAATAGGGAACTCAAATGTTAAAGTGTTAAATGCTGACTGCATCTGACTTTCCAATTCTCTCTTTCTGATAGTAAGGTTATTCACATCTCTGGTCTGTGGTCTCAGGAGATTCACCAGAGTCTTAATCCACGTGCATTTCTCTTACACTTTCTACAAACTGAAACAACTTCAACATGGGTACAAAGGGAGATCAAATGAGGAGATATTATATTTTAGCCTCGCAGTACCTGCCATAATTGTGGGAAACTGAGAACCTGAAGGAAAGACTAAGTGTCCTAATCTCTACATTCACCATCAGAAGTCTTGGAAGAGCAGCATGTGTGTTAGAGGCAGGATCTCCACTGTATTGAGAATAAAGCTACAGCTGATAACAATGCTTTCTCCAGCTAGAACGAGTTCTCTCCACAACTTACCTCCTTTAGAATGCTGACCTAGACTTCCAGGAAGATGGTGCTGAGGTAGGGTGCATATTTTGGGAGCAATGGCTGATGCGGGGTAAGAGGGGCTGAGTGCGGAGTCCTGGACTTGCAATAAGACCATGAGGCCCTCTAGAACGCTGCTCTGGTCTATGGGTTGGCCCACTCTGTTCCCCTAAAGTCACTGTGGAGCTGTGGCTTGTGGTCTCATGAGAGTGCCACACCAGTGTGCACCACTCATGCCGCATGGTATGGACTGGTATTGGCTGTGTGCTCCCTGGCAGTTTGCAACATGCACTTTCCCCGTCCAGGGCCACCCTAATGGCAACTTGAGGATATTAAGAGGGAAGGAATGGAGTCTAACCTGTCAATCAGGCCACAGCCTGATGTGGTCTCCTTATGGCTGTGGTCTTCTTATGAGGATTCTGGGAGCTTCCTCTCTTTATCCCTGGAGGCAGACCACACTCTTTCTCTCTGTTTCACCTCTCTGTTAAAAAGCAATATCATGATAAGAATGTGTTAAAACTATCTTATAAGATGTGGAACTGTCCAAGACACAGAACTTCATTGCAAGACACTGAATTACCTACTACCTATCAACATAAGTGATTCCATTTTGAGACTAAAAGCTCAGTAAGAAAATGCTGAATCACGGCAGACTCACTGGAAAGAGTTCAACTACCTATCAGGGTAGCACCTAAAAGCTCTCCAGACACATTAGGGTGACCCTGATAGGACCTTGGCAGAAAGCCAGAATGACTTGGAAGAGCCAGCAAGACTGCCTATAAAAGAGCCAGATAGATAGACTGAACTCAGAGAGCTAGGAACCAAGCAGGAGATGTCAGCACCTGTTCTCTCCAACTCTACCTGCTGAATACATCGTTGAAGATAATGCCTAACAGAAGTAAGGACCAGTAACTGATATGCTGCTGAAATAATCTTATATTACCCTTATAGCTAATGACTTAAGTTAACTTTAAGATTGATAGATTATTTCATGTGTCTTTGAAGTGAGCAAATCGAGCATTCAAAAATATCAAAAAGTGTTAAATAATTATTGATTGCACCACTTGTGACCCATAAGTCATTCTGATGGCATCCAGAATCCTGGAGATCTGTCTATTGCCCTTGAATCCACAAGATTTTTCACCCACTGGCCTTGTGAAAAGTCTCCCACATGTGCTGCATGAGTCTAAAGAGGAATTTATGGGCTAGTATTAGATATATGAGCTAATATTTCACTTATGAACTTGCTCCTGACTGGGCTGAGATATTTTCTCCATATACAATTATTTGTTGACATACAGTTCTCTCTTACATATATATGATTGTCCTTTGGCTAGTTTCACTAGTCAACCAGACTTAACACAGATAGAAACAGAAAATCCAGACATAAAACCAGTATTATATACACAACTGATCTTCAAGAAGGGCCCCAAATGGGAAGCAGATGCCTTTTTAACCAAATAATACTGGAAAAGCTAGATATATGTGTGCTGAAAAGTTAAGCAAGAAATATACTTCACTTTATACATAAGAACAAATTCAAGATAGATCATAGACTGCCAGTTAAAACCCCAAACTATGATAAATGAAAACATTTAAAATTTAAAATTTTCATGCAAGGAATACATGGACTACCAGAATCAAGGAAGACACACAAAGGATCTTCAAAGGAAGATAAAATAGTTAAGTGGAAGATACTGTATCAGTCAATGTTAACTAGAGAAGCAAATTGATAGACAATCATGCATAAGAGAGCGATTTATATCAAAGAACAACTGTACATTAAGAAAGCATCCCAGATCAGCCCAGATCAAGTCTATAAGTCCAATATTAGACCATATTTCCAATACCAGTCTGTATCAGACTAACACACCACATAAAATGATGCTGAGTACAGGAAGATCTTAGACTTTTGGCATCTATATAGGCATGCATATCATGTAAACATGCTTATATATGTCAATGGGGGAATAGATCTATGTACAGATATTTAAAGGTTTAGTATTAAGATAGTAGATGGACATTGGGCTGCTACTCTAGTACTCACTCAATGCAAGAACGTGTTCTATTAAACTGGTAGTCCATGATATACACCTTTCTGGCATGATCACTGAAGACAAAGTGGGTGCATAAGCAAATGTGATAAAGAGTGGTGAAGAAAGCAGATGGTGCCTGACTATGAAAAGATATAGTGTCTGGAGTCTTAAGGGCTTGAAGGTAAATAAGTAGCTTTCTAGCTCAGAAGCAATAAAGCCCAAGTGGAAGAAGCACACCAGCCTGTGTGATCATGAGGTGTTGGTTAGGATCAGGTATCAGGCAACAAAAACCCTGAACAAAAAATATCATATCATTGTGAATAAGGGGGAGTTTGGAATGATAACTCAAAGCAAATGGACATCCTCTTACAGAAGGGTCATGGGGAGTAGCCAAGCAGTCAAGGTGCAGTATAGCACCGATAAAACATACAACTTTCCTCTAGTTCTTGAATGTTTCCTCCCCTTTCTCTCCTGCCCCCCACTATCATGACCCCAATTCTACCTTACAAATCCAGGTAGCCCACAGCATGTACATGGATAGGTATGAGAACTGGAAACACAGAGAATCCAGGACAGTTAATCACCTCAGAACCAGTATTGATAGTAGCCATACCAAGAGGATAAGGGGAAGGTGGAGGGAGAAAGGGACAACCAATCACAATAATCTATCTATAACCCCCTCTCAGGTGGATGGGCCACAGAAAAGTGGGTGAAGGGAGACATCAGTCAGTATGAAAAAAAATTATCAAGGTTCATGAGATTGGAAGAGTGGGGGGTGGAGGGAAGCTGATACTAAGGGTTCAAGTAGAAAGAAAATGTTTTGAAAATGATGATGGCACTGAGCCCAGGTGGTACAGTGGTTGTGTGCAGGACTGCAGCCCAGAGGGTTGATTGTTCAAATCCAGCAGCAGCTCTCCAGGAGCAAGGCTGAGCTTCCTACTCCCACCAGAACGGTGAGAAGGAAAAATAAAATAAAATAAAATGATGATAGCAACAAATATACAAATGTACTTGATACAGTAGAAGTATGTATAGGTTGTGATAAGAGCCCCCAATAAAATGATTTTTTGAAAACAGAGATCCAAAAGACTGGGAAAAGATAAGACAAAGGTCTTATTATTAAAATGTACAGAATTCTTCAAGCTTATGATAAGAAAAAAAAACAAATTGCCCACTAAGGAGGTGGGCAAAAGATTTGAACAGCTAATTCACGAGAGAGGAAACCCAAATGGCTAATATACATTTGAGAAAATGTTCCAGATGATTTGCCATCTGGGAAATGCAAGTTAAAACAACTATGAGATACCACTTCACACCCACAAAGATAGCCCAATTCAAAAAATCAGAAAGCCACAAATGTTGGAGCGGTGTGGTGAGATAAAAATTCTCACTCATGGTTGGGTGGTCCTGTAGATAAGTACAGCCACTGTGGAAGACAATTTGGTGATACCCAGAACAGATGAGAAGAAAGTTACCTTATGACCCCGTGGTTCCACCACTGGGCATATATATACCCAGAAAAAATAAGAAAGAGACCATGACCAGACATCTGAATTCCAGTATTTATCTTCACACAGTTCACAGTCACAAAGAATTGGAAACAACCTAAATTTCCATCAATAGATGAATGAATTAAAAAATAAAGAAACAACAATGAAGCCCCTCTGATATATACACAGAATGGAGTACTATGCATCCCTGAGACAGAGTGAAGAAAAGATGAAGCATTTTGTCTTGAGGAACGAGTCGAAGGATATTATGTGAAGGGAAGTCATCCAAACACAAAAGAACACGCACCACTTGAGTCCACAGAGGTACGTTCAAACAGGAGGAGGGGCATAGAGGAAAATGTACATACCACCACACAGTTCCTGGGGGGAGGGCCAGATACTCTGGCAAGAGTCAAACCAAACCCAATGATGCATAGGTCATCAAAAAGGAAAAAGGAAAAAGATGCAGATAATACAATACCTGTGCTGAAAGACCCTAGGTCTTTAAGGCCTATAGGGAGGCAGCAGAAGAAAAAAGATGGCAATGCGGAACAAGGGCACTAGTCCTCCAAAGGGGAGGATATTGTTTATGTCTCCACAGGAATGGGAGAGAGAGTAGGTCTCATTCCTGTGTGCCAAGCCGTGAGGGAGACTTTATTGCTCAGAACAGCTCTTTCACAGGACCAGTCAGCCTCAGCTCAAGACACAGTGTCCCTTCTCTAGATGACAGTGCCACACAGTACAGCACTGAAGATAAGAGTTCACGGGGTGTGGCTGACCTGCCCACATAGGGGAAAACCAGTAAAGGAGTGCAGCAGACCAGCAAAGTCATGAAGTCCCTGAGGAATCCTGATTGCAGATTGCTAACTGGGGGTGCAGCCCTTGGCACTTCATCTGGACAGGTTGGGGGTTACTCACAAGGGGGCCACACCGAAAGTCTACAGGTATAGTGGGAGGGGATTAGACACGAGACCACTCCATTCCTGACAGCAGGAAGAGCAATGGGGACTTGCAGGAGGCGCACCTCTACAAATGCTGAGGACTAAAAGGGTATAAGTGTTATTAGGTACACAGGTCCAGGGACATGAAACCCTGGAAGAAATGGAGATTGGATTGATGGTTTATTACACATCCCTCTCTATTTAACAGAGGGATGTGTCTACTCTGGGTTGCAATAACAGTTAGACTTGGAACAATTTGCCTGATCTTTCTTTCTTTTCTCTTATTCTGTATAAGAAAGACAGGATAAGCTATCCCAAGTAGACAGTGACAAACTGATGGGGCGGGGGAGGTGAGCGGTGAGCCAATAATGACAGGGCAGGGGCATAAGAAGGGTTCTACAATCGATGGTGAGTAGGGTATAGCATTGTTGGTCATGTATGATAAACTGAAATGCATCTGAGAGGAAGTACTGAGAGATAGACTGTGGGTAAACATGATAATGGGGCAAGAGAAAGGAAAAAGAAACAGAAAGAAGAAAGCAAAATTTATATGTATATAGCTATAAATATGTGTGTATATATTTAAGTAGAGTTGTATTTGTTCATACACACACACACACACACACACACACACATACAAGAAAACAGATGGACTTTGGGCCTTTACTTAAATCTTACCTCAGTGCAAGATGATTTGTTCTAATCATGTGGCACTGTGTGATACTCACCTTCCTGACACAATCACAGAAAATGAAAGGGGTGAATAAGCAAATATGGTGAAGAAAGCTGATGAGGCTAGACTTTGGGTCTTAAAGGCTTGAAGTTAAACAAACAGCCATCTAGCAGTGAAGCAACAAAGCTTACATGGAAGAAGCACACTAGCCTATATAAACATGAGATGTTGACAGGAATAGGGATTAGAAGTTCAAAAATACAAAAATGACGTCAAGGAGTGTGGACAAAGTGGAGAGCTAAAACCAAGCTACAAGGTAATTCTACAATCCCTCACAGAAAGGCCACATAGGAGGGATGATAAATCCAGAATACAGCACAGCACTGATGAAACACATAACTATCCTTTTTTTGGGGGGGGGAGGGGAGGGGGGCGCATCACTGCTCTCTGGCGGTGGGAGTAGGAGGCCCAGACCCACTGCTGGAATTGAACCTCCATCCAAGTGGGCCGCAGTCCCGCGCACAACCACTACACCACCGGGGCTCAGTCCATAACTATCCTTTAGTATTTTAATATTTCCTTCCCTTATTATTATGGCTTTTGTTTTACCTCATTAATCTTCTGAGGCCTGTGTATGTTAACTTGTATAATCAAGATCATTGGATGCTTGAAAGACAAGATTAATAACCCTTCAGAAATAATAATGCGAGTAATGATTCCCTGAGGGTACGGGAAAGAGATGAGGGCAGATAAAGGGGGAGATAATACTGAAAGCAATCATAGCTGCATAATCTCCCCACCAGAGGAAGAAACATCAGAATTGTAAGTGAACTGACACATTGAATGGTGTAAGAGAGATGACAGATGATAGAAAGATGAAAGATAGATGGTAGATAGATAGATGATAAGGATAGATAGAATCTAGATAGATGTAAATAGATTATAGATAGAGACGTTAGATAGATAGATGATAAATAGATGATAGATAGATACATAGATAGATAGATGATAGATAGATAAACAGACACTAATATAAAGCTTGTCTCCTATGGGCCTCCTGGCTCCTCAGTACATGGCTGAAAGATGCCTATCTCTAACATAAGTCAGGCTCTTTTGTTCCCATCACCCTAGGAATCAGCTTCTATTGTGTGCCTTAGTTTCCTGGTACTTAGAGTGAAGCCCTGATACATCCTTCTCCAGAAACTGGCTTTTCATATATACCCTTTATCAAATGACAAGTTGCCTCCTGCAAAGACCTGGTTCCTCACAACACTTATCTCTAAAAGCATCCCTGCTGCTGTTTACTATTATTAAGGGGGATTGACACCAATTATTCACTTGCCTGTCAGACACTTCCTTTAAGGTGTTCTCCTAAAATAACTTGGGATAGCTCAGATTCACACGTTCTCTTGTCTAGTGTTTGGATGCCTGATGAAGGTTTGCATGCCTCGCTATGAAAACCTGCTGCAAAATGAACTCACTCTTGATTCCAACTTTGGGATGGGCATCCTGTTTTATCCCATCTTTTCTGTCCCATTTATTTTTCCTTAATCACACCTGATCCTCCTGAGGACGGGTTCCACTAGGCTTCTGGATCCCACACATAATCAACCTTACAATGCTCCCTCTCTTGCAACAAGGGTATTCATATCTCTGGACTATGATCTGAGGGGATTCACCAAGATGTAATCTGAAAGATAGCAAGATTAGGAATAAAGCGGGTATCTTGACTGAATGCCTAAGATAAACAAACATTAGCTGATCATTCCACAATAAAGTGTTTGGGAAGAAACCAGTATTGCATTAGAATATGGGGAAAAGTCAAAGCTGGTCATGCTCAAACTAAGATAATCTAAGCCCAGTTGAAGGTCAATCTGGGCACGCACACTACCTCTTTGGGCCTTAAAGACTTGAAGTTAAACAAGTGGCCATCTACCTCAGAAGCAACAAAGTCAACAAGGAAAAAGCACACCAGCCTGTGTGACCAGGAGGTGTCAAAGGGATCAGGTATCAGGCATCAAAGAACTAAAAATTATACTATTATAAATGAGGGGGTTTACAGATTGGGGACCCGAAGCCCATCTGCAGGTGAAGCAACATCCCCTTTCAGAAGGATCACAGGGAGGAGATGAGCCAGTCAGGGTACAGTGTAGCAATGATGAAATATGTAACTTTTCTCTAGCTCTTAAATGCTTTCTTCCTCCCACTATCATGGTTCCAATTCTATCTTACAAATCTGGTTAGACCAGAAGATATACACTGGTACAGGTAGGAACCAGAAACATGGGGAATCCAGGAAGGATGATCCCTTCAGAACCAGCGGTGAGAGTGGCATTACTGGGAGGAAAGAGAGGAGGTGGTGTAGAAAGGAGGAACCTATTATAAGGATCTACACATAACCTCCTCCCTGGGGTACAGACAACAGGGAAGTGGGTGAAGGAAGACATTGGACAGGGTATGATATGACAAAATAATAATTTATAAATTATTGAGGGTTCATGAGAGAGGGAAGGGGTAAATGTGGAGCTGATACCAAGGGCTTAAGTGGAAAGAAAATGTTTTGAGAATGATGACAACAAATGTACAAATGTGCTTTGCATACAATGAATATATGTATGGATGGTGATGAGAGTTGTATGAGCTCCCAATAAAATGAATAAAAAATAAATAAACTGCTTGAAAGCAAGAGTGTTATTTCGAGAATGAAGGTGCCCCTAACCAAAACCAAGGTATTGCCAATTGCCTTATATGCATGTGATAGGTAAACATGAATAAGAAAACTGAAAAATTAATGCATTTGAATGATGTTGCTGGTGAAGAAGACTGACAGAACTTCCATAACTGCCACAAGGAAAGAAAGTCTGCCTTGGAAGAAAGACAAGCAGAAAGTGACTTAGAAGCCCGAGGGAGACTTTGTCACACATGCTTTGGACATGCTATTAGGGAAGAGAGGTCACTGAGAAAGGACACCATGCTTTGTAAATGGGGGGTGGGTGGGTGGAGAAAGCAAGAAAAACAAAGGCCTTTCTTCACACTGAGCTCAGGCCTAACAACAATATGGTGTTGGCCTGGGCAGAGACTCCTTCTGGACAGCATAGGGTCACGTTGTAGACTCAACAATACCTAAAAACCATCACAAGGATAACGAGCATCTCAACTTTGCACAGGATAGAGTACTATTGACTAGTTCTACTCAAATTAATGGAACAACAGAATATGTGCTTTTGTCTCTGGTTCATTTCTTTTAAGACTATATTTTGTAAAATAACTTCATATTGTTAGCCATCGTTTCAGACTGTCCTCACACTGTATGAAATCACAGCATGCAAAATGACTGACAGTTTTCTATTTTACTCTTGATGGCATTTGGACATTTAAAATGTAAGATAAGTGTGTCTATAAGCATTTTCATATCAAAGCATGGAAGAATTCCATTTTTTTCAATTCATATTTACATGACAAATTTTCAAGCTCCTTTGTACAGTTATCGTGGTAAATATCTGTTGTGTTAGTAGACACAACTAGATAGTTAAATTAGTATCACGTTCCCACAAGCAATGCAGAAAAGTTACAGTTACTCTGAATGTTTGTGAAGACTTGCTATTTACATTCTTTTCATTTCATTCACTATTTTTCTCTATTCTCTCTTTCTCTCTCCCTCTCTCTCTCTCTCTCTCCCCCCACCTCTCTCTCTCTCTATTCTTTTCTACATGATTTATTTTTCTGGTTGCTGGAAAACCATTGTACTGCTCTCTTTCTAATTGTTGGAGATGTTGGGTTATGGTGTTGATTTTGATTCTTCTTTACATATGAGAATTCATTGATATAAATTGTCTTCTCACCACAGCCCATGATTTTTCCCAAAGGTCTTGTGGTTTTGTTTTTATTTTATTCAAGGAGTTTAATTCTGTACATCTTCTGTTGCCAAGTAATTTTAAAGGCAGGTGTCATTAAATTTTAATGTATTCAGATTTTGTATTCAATCTTCTTTTTATTAATTTCTAATTTCATAACATTGTGAGCTAAGAAGACTTTGGTGTTTTACAATTTATTGAAGTTTGCTTAATGTGACAGCATGTGGTATATATCTGTAGAGTATTCCATATGCACTGAAAAATAACATATTGTATTGTTTTTGAGTTGAATGTTCTGTATATGTCTATGCATTCAATTTGGTTTATTGTGTTATTCTAAGTTGAGTTTCTTTCTAGTTGTTCTATCTTTCCTTGAAAGTGTATTAAAGTCTCCTACTACTATAAGAGAGTTGTCTATTTCTCTTTCTTTAAAGATTTTTTTAAGTTTTTTTCATCATGTACAGTGATAATTACTATTTTTATCTTGTTAAATTAACTTCTTAATCAATTGGTCCCCATCTTTGCCTCATATACAGTTTCTATGATATTTCCTCCTATTCTGGAAATCCGATGTCATTCAAGTTATTCCCATTGATGGTCTCTCACATAATTCTTAGTATGTCTTCTGTTTGTTATTGTGGTTACTATTATTTCTTCTTAATTTTTATCTAGCTTACTGATATTAAGAGATTCCTCATCAAGTCACTCCTGATTCAACTTTGCTCTTTCACTCTTCTAGTGCATGATTCATTACTGAAATTTTAAAATTAATTTTCTAGATTTCTATTTACTGTTTTGCTTGGTGTCTAGTTTCTCATTTATTTTGTGAGTTTTCTCTGATAACATTTTCCTTATTTTTTCTGAAGTGTGATCTTTGATTCCCACTTTCTAAGAATAGTCTTTTGGGCTGAGCCCTGGTGGCATAGTGGTTGTGTGCAGGACTGCAGCCCAAAGGGTTGACAGTTCAAATCCAGCAGCAGCTCTCCAGGAGCAAGGCTGGGCTTCCTACTCCCATCAGGGTAGTGATGCCACACACACAAAAAGAATAGTCTTTTGCCTCTGTATTATTGGTCACTTATCTGAGAAATTCTGTTTTGTTTCTTTGAGTAAATTGAAATTGTCTGCTCTCTCTGAGATGCCATGTTGTCTACATATTTGAATTTAATTAATGCTTGTATGTTGGTGAAACCTTAGTCATTCAACATTTGTCTCCTACATCTATTAGAGAATGTGAATGCGTGCACTATTCTCTGTGTGCTGTCTGTATAGCAAAGTACAGGACGGATTTCACTGGTGCTTTTACATATTTGTGTTAGTCCGGGTAGACTAGAGGAACAAATTCGTAGACACGCATATGGGTATAAGGAAAAGATTTATATACAAAAGGAATGGAACCCTGAGAAAGCATCCCAACCCAGTCCAGTTCAAAGTCATAAGTCCGATATTAGCCCATATGCCCGATACCAGTCTATAATGTCTCCTTCCAACTCACGAGGTCACCGGTCAGTGGATGCAGAACCCCAGCGCTGGCAGGGCTCTCCCCATGGCTCCTCGCTTCCGGAGCTCAGGGTCCATCAACAGCATCCAGTGGTGGCAGAAGCAACTCATCACTGGCAGGGGTCCCCATGTGGCCTCTCCAGCTTCAGAGGTCTGGCTCCATCAGGGCAAAGCCGTATGACTTCTCCTGTAGCTCCTCAGATGCTGCCATCTTGTCTTGTCCGTGATTCATCGTCTCTGAGACTAACTACCAACAACTGGGGAGATAGCTTCTCATATTCACGAAGGAAATATCGTGAGATTTTCCAGACCTACCAGGAGAAAGCCATTCCCACAAAGAGGCCTCATTGGCTACTCAATGGCTATCTGCAAATTAACAGGCTAGACTGCACCCCTACATCTCAATCATGAAATTAACATAAGCACATGACAATATTAATAATTATCAGAACAAGTGGGTAGTAGACCTCATCTAGCAGGTGTGGCTGCTGGAGGCTCAGTGTCTTAATATGAGAACATTATTGATATTGCCCATGAATGCAAAAAGAATAAAAGAAACAAAAATAACACACTAAAAATAACCCAGACACAAGGAAAGAGAAATAGGATTAAAAAAAGAAAACTAAATGTAGATAAAGCAAGGGCAAAAATAAGGAGAAAAGCAAGGTCAGCAAGAACCTAGAGAGAAGCCTGGTGTCAGTCAGAAACCTTAGCATGTCAAGCAGATCCTGAAGTACTGCAAGAGGAATGGAGGTTTGAGAAAGTCATCTTAGATTGATTTCTGGTCAACCTAACTGTTATTTAGAGTCTGGACTCTGATTTTAATGAATTCATTAGGTTCGGTTGGTGCTTGTTCTCAGAAACTCTTTCAGGCTCAGATGGAAGGAACTCTTGCACCTGAAGAGAGGTAACGCAATGTGCTTTTTACTATTCTTATGGGGTGGACCTCAGTTCCTTCCAGATGTGGGAATGGTGCACCAGATGTCAATCCACAAGGCTGGATCTCAATTCAGACAGAGCAAGGCTACACAGGGGGGTATTAATTAGCCAGTGCTCTGGGTGAGGTGGGGAGCTGATTTCTCCTCTAATAACCGATAGGGTAAGGGGGAGAAGAGAGTGTCTTACCTTTCTCATCACTCAGTCATGAGTGTGGGTGTCTCTGATGACTGTGAGCATGCAGAACTCATTTTGGCCGTGCCATGGGAGTCCAGCAGACACTTCATCCACTGTCTCCTCTCTAGCCACTTTGTTTAGTTTTTTTCTCCAAGTTGATATTCAATCCCCTTTTGTGTTCTTTCCACTGAAGCTCAGAGTCGCAGGATTATTATTTGTGTCTGCACCATTTGGTTTCTCATGTCTCCATTGAGGAGAGTCTGCCCAGTCTGCGAGTTTGCTGGAAATCTCCTGGGCTGGGCTGCTAACTAGGTCATCAGTCTAAAAATGCAAGTCTCTCTGCAGGAGAAAGATGAGGTTTCTACTTATGTAAGAAATTACAGTCCCAATACTGGTGGGGCACTTCCACTCTGTCCTATACGCACTGACATCAAGTCGTTGCCGGCTCACGGTGACCCTGGATGGCAGGGTAAAACTGGCCCTTGAGGTTGCTAAGGCTGTAATTGCTTATGGGTGTCAGAAACCCTGCCTCTCCTCTTAGAAGGATTGGTGGTTTTGAATTGACAACCTGTCATATCACAGTCCAATATATATGCACTTTTTCACCAAGACTCCATTGGGTCACAATAATTTGGAATCAACTTGATGACAGTGAGGGGTTTTTTTTTAATCTAATAAAAGTAAGCATATTACCCACTAATCTCAAAGGCATGTTTAGACATCATGTATTTTGAACAAACCCATGTATCCATGAACTGGAAGCATCATTGCAATACTTATTTTAATAGTCTAGATTAGCTATTGTTCACAATATGTTCTACAACCATGGCTGTGATTTTTTTCATTCTTTAGATGTTGTGGTTTGATGAATAAGAGCCCTCAATTTTATTTATTTATTTATCTTTCACTATCAACTCTTTTTATTTTCATTTTTTCATGTTCTACCTCATTATCTCTTCCCTCCCCTTTTTTGAATCCTCAGTTTTAACACTGTTTATAAATAAGTATATCAAATTTTTGTTTGTTAGTTCTACTTACAATCTCCTTTTGAGGATGTTTTCTTTACATGAAGTTTATAAAGATGCCATATGTGTTTTCAGGTAGAAACATTACTGTTGTAACTATCAAGTTTAGATTTACCATAGACAAAATTCATTTTTTTTGTGATTTAAGAGTCTAGTGAACAAAAAAATTGGCATCCCATGATGCTCACCTTCCCGACATGATCACTGACGGCAAATGTGTGCTTAAGCAAAAGTGGTGAAGAAAGCTGTTGGTACCCAGCTATCAAAAGCTATAGTATCTGGGGTCTTAAAGGCTTGAAGGTAAACAAGTGACCATCTCACTCAGAAGGAAGAATGCCCACATCAAAGAAGCACTCTAGCCTGTGTGCCCATGAGGTGTTGAAGACATCAGTTATCAGGCATCAAAAGGCAAAAAATAATATCATTGCATGCCCACTTTCCTGATATGATTGCTGAAGACCAATGTGTACAGAAACAAATGTGGTGAAGAAAACTGATGCTGCCTTGCTATCAAAAGATATAGTGCCTGTGGTCTTAAAGACTTGAAGGTAAACAAGCGGCCATCTAGCTGACAAGCAATAAAGTCCATATGGAAGAAGCACACCAGCCTGTGTGACCATGAGGTGTCAAAAGGATCATGTATCAGGCATCAAAGAACTACATTATATCATTGCAAATGAAGGGAGTACATATTGGAGATCCAAAGCTCATCTTTAGATAATGGGACACCCCCTTACAGAAGGGTCAGGGGGAAGAGAGAAGACAGTCAGGGTGCAATGTAACAATGATGAAACATCCAACCTTTTTCTAGTTCTTTAATGCTTACCTCCTTTCCCCCCTCCCACTATCATGATCCCAATTCTACCTTACAAATCCAGATAGACCAGAGGATATACACTGGTACATAAAGGAATCTGAAACATAGGAAATCCAGGACCAGTGGAGATACCAGGAGGATGGAGGGAAAGTAAAGTAGAAAGGGTGAACGTATTATAAGAATCTACATATAACCTCCTCACTGGGGTATGGACAACAGGGAAAAGGATGAAGGGAGACATCAGACAGTGATTGGCATGAGAAATTATAATAATTTATAAATTATCAAGGGTTCACAAAGGAAGGAGGAGCAGTGAGGGAGGGGGAAATAAGAAGCTGATACTAAGACTTAAGTAACCAAATGTTTTGGGAATGATGAGGGCAAAAAATGTGCTTGACATAAAATGGATGGATGTATGGATGATGGTAAGAGTTGTATGAGCTCCCAATAAAATTACTTTTAAAAATTCTAATTAACCCACCACTGTTTAGTACAAAGGTCAACCTACTGAACTGCCATATCACTTTTCTCATAATTATTCACCAAAACTATGACCATGCAGTCAGTTCACACACATGTTGTTATTGTTGGGTGCTATTGGGTCAGATTCAACTCAGAGAAACCCTGAGGACAAACAGGATGCAACACTGGCCACTCCTATGCAGACTCCTCCGTTGTCATTAGGTTTGAACGGGGAGTTGCAGTCACTGTGTCAACCCATTGTATGAAAGCTTTGCCTCTTTAACACTAACCCATTCCTTTACCATGCTGTTCTCCTCCTGATATCATAGCCAAAGTAATGAAGATGAAATCTCATCATCATTACTTCTAACGAGAATTCTGGCTGTATTTCTTCCAAGACAGACTCTTTGCCAATACCAGTCAGCATCAATTCAAATACATCAATTGTGCTCTCTCCGCTTTCTGAAACGGTAAGTCTTTGTGGTAATAGATAGCATCATATCTCTCCTATGGAATGGCAAGTGGTTTTGAACTGCTGACCTTGTAAATAGCGGTCCCAAACTAAGACCACTATGCCACCTGGGCTCCTTCTGTTCTAATCCACTCTTACTGCCATGGAGTCAATGCCAGCTCATGCACAACTGTCCCGTGAGTTTATGAGACTGTAACTATTAGACTCAAATGCCCTGAATTTCTCCTGAAGAAAAAGCTGGTGATCTCGAACTGCTGCCCTGCAGACTGTAGCTCAATGAGTAATCGCTGTGTCGTCAGGGTCCCTGTGTAGCTTAGGAGCTGTGTCTAGACTATCTCTTCTGTTCCATTGATCATCTTCTCTATACTTTCCTTGCGTCACACAGTCTTACATACTGTATGTTTATACTTTTCTGGATTTCTTGCATAACAGCTTTTTTGTGTGTGCCTATTTTAATTGAAGATCAACTTGTCCATTCTCTCTCATCCGACAAATGATCTTCCAAGATATGAGTTAGAATTGCTTTGTGTCCATATTATTCTATAGTTGAGGAAGACATTCTTCAAAACATTACATCTTCATTCATTTATTCAATTCCTTGCAATTTCTGTTAACAAAATTCCATATCTTTCGTATCTATGAATTAGTTGTTTTCCAAATACCATAGGCTAGTAAATGACTGATTGCTGTTCACAAAAATGTCATATTTCACATTATATGTGATTTATCAATACACAATGATTTAAAATATTTTAATGAATCAATATATTGGTCTCATATTTGAATGTTGTAGCAATGTCAAGTAGCTATAAAAATTTCTAAAGCTTTTTATTAGTTTCTGTGTTTATAGTTAAGGGACCAAAAGTGAAATGAAATAATAAAATAAAATTATGGATTAGTTCTGTTTTTAAACTATATTGTGGGTAGCAATGATATACAAGTGTTTTACATCTTTTTTATTTTATTTTAATTTTTAAAAATCATTCTATTGGAGGCTCATACAACTCTTATCACAATCCACACATCCATCCATTGTATGTCTAGCACATTCATACATCTGTTTCCCTCATCATTCTCAAAACATTTGGTTTCTACTTAAGTCCTTGGTATCTGTTCCTCACTTTTCTCCTCCTATCCCACTCCCCCCTCCTTCATGGACACTTGATAATTTATAAATTATTATTATTTTGTCATATCTTACCCTGTCTGGTGTGTGCCTTCACCTGCTTCCCTGTAGTCCATACCCCAGGGAGGACGTTATATGTAGAACCTTATAGATGGTTTCCCCTTTCTGCCTCACCTTCCCTCCACCCTCCTGGTATTGTTGGTCCTGAAAGGATCATCTGTCCTGGATTCCCTATGTTTCTGTTTCCTAACTGTACCAGTGGTTTTAAAATGTCTCAATCTAATTTTGAAACCAAATAGTTTACCTTGCATCTTGCTTCACTTAAAAGAATAAGCTCTCATATGCCACTACGGTCATTGTTAGATGCTTTTAAGCTATTTCTGACCTATAGGGGCCCTGGAAAACTTTCTACCCTGTCCTGTTGGGTAGGTCTGTGTTGGCATAAGCTTGATGGCATTAATTTTTCATTTCATAGCCTAATCAATTTGACATATCTCAAAGACCTGATAGTGTTTTCACAGAGGTTTTTAGAAAGGTTTTCAACATGCCATTTTCTTTTGCCACTGTATGAACTCCATAAGGTACACATTAATCTTGTTTATAACAAAATGGATTGAGTCCCGGATTGAAATCACAAATTTAAGCTAGCAAAGGTCCTATCTCCTCCTACTTGAAGGTTTCACTGTTTCCAAGCTCCTCCCTATGTAATGTCTAGGAAGTCCAACTTAAACAATGCATTCATTATCAAGACCACATAGAAAAAGTCATGTTTCATGTGACACAAGAAATACATAAAACCAAAGCAGAAGAATAAAAAATTCAACAGTGAATTTTGCTGTAATATTTCAAACTGAAGAGAATGCAAACTGAAAAGACAATGCAAGTAAAGGATAATAAAAATTCATCAAAATGTTACTGGTTTTCACTAATTAACCTTGAATAAGCTGACCCTTGTTGAGTTTGGGTTTAATATCAAGGAAGAATTTCCACAATTATATTAAAATGCTATTGAAACATCCCTTACTTTTCTAAGTACCTATGTCAGTGAATGTATTATCTTTATATATTTCCATTAAAGCAGTACTTTGTACGTGCGTAAGAAGCATATATCAAATTTTACCTGATTTCTAAGCTAGACATTAAAGAAATGTGTGAAAAAGTAAAATATTGTTCCTTTACCATATTTTTCTGATTCATAAATATAGCTATTTTTCATAAAATATCCAAAAATAAAAGTTACATAAGTCATTCAATGATTCATGTGTGATAGGAATTAATATTTTTAAAAAAGATTCCATAGGGAACTGTTTCAAAATAGTCTCAATTTCTATGAAAATGCAGATTTCTCCAACACAATATAAATTACATAGTCACATCTGCCCTTTCTCTTTCCATAAGGCTACCATGCTCAATGTGGGTCCTGTTGTAGCACAATCTGCCTATACAGAGATGACTACAGAGAGAAAGCACTGCAAATGCTTCAGAGATAAGGGAGGCTTAATCAGTGATGGTGCCTTTATTGAATAACCACAAGTTATTTGATTAAGTGTTCTCTCCCCATGATACCAACATTTTTAAGTTGAGGTTCAGAGCTGAGTTGTCCCAACACTAATTAGTGGGGAAACAGACTGTGTGATTAGAGAAGTAAAAAGCAATGGGAAGATAAGACAGAAGGGGCTAGTGGCTAAATTGAGTTCCCAATGAAAACAGTCTTTCTTCATGAGCCAGCTGTGATGCCAGAGAGCAACATACTTGATTTATTCACGTAGAAAATGTGAAAGAATAGGATGAAGATGCCAATTAAATATTCCTGGTATCTCAGCCATGGAGAGACCATTCTATCAAAGCCAAAGTTGCCTAAGAACCACCAGTATATTCCTTCAAAGCTTACATTTTCTACCTTAAGTAAGATAAAGTTTAAGAACTACCAGACAGGTAGCTTTGCTTGCTAACCCTGAGATTCCAGTCATTAGTTAAATGAAAATTAACAACCTATTGCTCATCTGTGACTTTGTCATTCCATGAGAACTTTAGTTTTGTGTTGATACCAGAAGCTATGACATCGATATTTTAAATTCCAGAAAGGTCACCAATGATTAACAGGCCTCAACTGAGCTTCAAGAGTAAGACTGACCAGAGAGCAATCCCTGGTGTTGAGCTTCAAAATATTTAGACTGTGAAGACCATACAGATCATAATAGAAAATCTGCTATTTCCATGTTTTCAGCATTGCATCACACCAGGAGGGATCATTCACTAGAGGAGGTCATCCTGTTTTCTGAAAGTATAGATTTAATGAGAGCAAAATAGATTGTCTTAGAGACAAATTTGAATAGTGGCAACTCAAGTAAACTGAGTATCAGGGTGAATAAAGCAGGACCTGAGCTCCTGTTTAATACTTATGTGCAAAATGATGCCATGCATCAAATTTGACTTCATGATATCTATATATGTATCTATGTACTTGTGTTAGTCCGAGTAGACTAGATAAACAAATTGATAGACACGCATATGGATATGAGTATGATTTATATATAAGAGGAATAGGACATTAAGAAAGTATCCCAACCCAAAGTCATAAGTCTGCTATTAGCCCATATGCCCAGTACCAGTCTATAAAGTCTCCTTCTGACTCACAAAATCACAGGTCAGTGGGTGCCGAGTCCCATTGCTGGCAAGGGTCTCCCCATGGCTTCTCACTTCCAGGGCTCAGGGTCCATCAACAGCATCCAGTGGTGGTAGAATTAACTCAGTGTTGGCAGGGCTCTCCACATGGCTTCGCCAGCTTCAGAGGTATGATTCCATCAGGGTAAGGCTGTGTGGCTTCTCCTCTGGCTCCTTCAGCTCCTCGGATGCTACCATCTTGTCTTGTCCATAATTCATCATCTCTCAGACTCACTCACCATCACTGGGGAGAAAGCTTCTCATCTTGACGAGGGAAATATTGTGAGATTTCGCAGAAGTCTCAGGAGAAAGCCATGTCCACACAGAGGCCTCATTGGCTACTCAATGGCTATCTGCAGATTAACAGGCTAGACTCCACCCCTACTTCTCAATCATGAAATCAACATAAGCACATGACTGCCACAGTACCTATCTAGCTTGGACACTTGATGGCAGAATGGTTAAGTGCGTGGCCGCTAACTGAAAGGTCAATGGTTCAAACCCACCAATCATTCCTCGGGAGAAAGATGTGGCAGTCTGCTTCCATAAAAAATATTTGACCTTGTGATCCATCTGGAGAAATTCTACTCTGTCCTATAAAGTAGAAATGAACCAGAATCAAGTCAACAAGAAGGGGATTTATCTTTGGCTTGGGGTGAACTCTGTATGTACTGATGAGCCATGTACCTACTTAACTATCTCTAAGTGAAATTTCCCATTTCATCTTCAAAATCACTAATCTAACAATTTTTAAAATATGCAAAAGTAATCATTCCACTTTCTTAAGTAATATGCACCAATGACAGATAATACCTGTCATTTTATACATATAAAATCTGAAATAATAGCACAGCATCATAATAGACAGCATTTGGTAATTAAAATTCTACCTAGCTAACTAGCACTTTTTGTTTTTCTCCTGTGCTTTCAGTTTCCATTTCAGTTAAACTTAACTTCTTATAGATTTCAGAGTTCTTGCAGCTGAAATGCCTTCTATACTAGACAAAACAGTATTTAGCAGAGAAGTTGAAACAGAGGAGATCCTCTATATATTTATCAGTGAAAGGGGGAAAAAGTGAACGCATGGCATTTGGTCCCTTGTATTTCCTCATATGCCATCTGGTCTCTGTTACATATGACTTCTCTTATTGAATTTGGATTCTGTTGTATGTAGGTAGCAGGAGAAGGATAAATAACTTTCCAAAATGAAAGTCTGAGGCTAACAACATCTCTTTGCCTTACATTAACCGCTGGCCACAGAAGGAGTTAGAGTAACAGCTTAAAGCCAACAAAAGGCCAGATTTAAAATGATAGGAGTGATTGATGCTCTTTCCATTGCTCATGCTGGGATAGAGGACACTTGTAAAAGAATGTTTATTTGGCTATTTTACTTTCTCATTTTCTTTCAGCTACATCCATTTCATTTTCCCTTATCCCTTCCCTCAATTCCAACCTGCTAGATTTGATAAAGAAAATGGGACAAAGCCATCCTGTGACTCAAACATCTTGTCCTGGCTTTTACCTGAATGAAGACTTACTCTGTACCCATCCCAAAGACAGAATATGGCCAGAGACAAAAATGGAAAAGGATCAAAGTGAAAAAAGTTCAGAATGACCAATAAATTACATTACAAGTGTTGACTGTAAATATTGATCAACTATGCTGATCACAAATTCTGTTAGGCTCAAAATACATAAACTAAATGTATTTGACCATGAACTAACTAACTAACCGTGAACTAATCAGTTCACTGACTATTATATTTTGTATGCTGAAAATATAACAAAAAACATTTTGCCTGCCAGTCTGGTAGCTACAGAGCAGCTTTGAGCCAGGCCAGAAGCAAGGAGCTGAAATAAAATAAAATCATGACGTACAGATAGCAGACAAAATACTAAAGGAGCAATAAATTTAATACAGTTTTATGTTCAAAAACTATCAGCAAGCCCTTGAAGCAATAAATTTTATCAAATGCCATTGGTATTTTTGGTGCATTTACATGACTTCTGGTCCTCTCTCTAGTCACTCCTCATCAAATGCAGTGTTTTATCAATATATAAAAGCCTCCCCCCCCATTGATGGCCATTGTTAGTAAAGAAACAAAATAAATACAACATAGTTACGTAAAGTAACACAAAATAGGAAAAAGTAGAATGGCCACATGGGCAGTTAAAAAAACAGTTTTGTTAAATTCAAATGTCAGCTTTATTCTTCCTGAAATGAGAAGAAATATGAAGTTTCTGTCAGACACTGTCAACAAATAACATGCTCAATTTATATACATATATATGTAATTACTAAGCTTTCAATACCGAATTTTCAAACCAATTAAATACTCCTTATGCTCAACATCATAAAAATACTATGCACGGTTGTGGTTCCCAGCCTCTCCCCTCAGGAAGCGTCAGTTCTCTGGAGGAATTACTCTACTATATAAATTCCTACAATACAAAACAGGCCACACAGGTTCTAGAAAAGGGTTGAAGGACAAAACAAATGTCATGGGAGGGCATGTTGCTTCTGTATCTTTATTGTGATCATTCTTCTCTTTACGCTACAGAAGAGTTTTCATGTCTGTGACTTAACACTTTTTCAAAAGACCTATGGAAGACTGTAAGTTGCAAATTTGGTTCTCGCATTTCTGAGACTCTCTGCCTTATGTCTCTCTGCTGAATTCCTGAAAACCTTCTATCTCTTAACCCTTGTAAATCCCCTACCTGTTGGGGAGAGAGAACAGGGACAGGTCTCTCTGGGAGGATTTTCAAAGCTGGGGCCTCACTGCTCAGGTCCCAGGTATGAAGATCCAAAATCTATCTGCGGGTCATTGTGAGGGTAGAGAAAATTCCTTACGAAACATGTATCACTTCAGTTAGAGCGAGAAGAAAATAACCCAGATGTGGCAGTCACCTAATCTGGTGTCAATTTGTTTAGTCTGTCAATCTGGAGATGGCCAATGAGACCTCTGCGTAGGCATGGCCTTCTCTTGAGAATTCCAGCAAATGTGGTAATTCCTCCTTGGAGGTGGGAGACACTGTCTCAGTTCACTCCCTTGGAGACTTTGTGCTGTCAATGTTCACTCCCTAGAAGGCCCGTAACTGATGAGACTGGATCCCTGCACCTGACAAGACACTAGTGCCCGAGCGGGACAAGGCTCCTGGAAGCAACCAGACCTCTGGAGCCAGAGAAGCCACAGATAGACCCCGGACAATGCTGAGATGCTTACAAGGCCACTGGATCCAAAGACTTCCTACCCACTGGCTTGTGATCACTCTGCATTGGGCTTCATTGCATGTATTTCGTGATGCTGAAGAGGACTTATAGATTGGTATCAGACGTAGGGGCTAATATAGGACTGATGACCTTGAACTGGACAGGGCTGGTATATTTTTTCTCAATGTTCAATTGCTCTTGCATATAAACTTCTCCCTAGTCCCCCAAGAATAACACACCAGGGCATTTCAAATTCAGCACTATTAAAAATTTAGATTAGTTCATTATTGCCTTCTTTGCCAAGTGAGTTCTTTGCAATTACTTTTATTGCAGAGCTCTTCGCCACATCCCTCACCTAAACCCCCGAGTTGCCACTCCACTTCACCACACACACCCCAGCCCCTAGGTTGTGACAACCTCAAATGCCCACCAGTGGGGAGAGGCGCAGGCAAAATTGTCCCATGTGCAGAATGTCAAAAGAGAAGTCCTGAGACATGCAGTTGAGTAACAATGAAAGAACTTCAGAAAATTTGAGCCCAGAGGATTGATCGATGTGGGAAAATTAGGAGGTGGTCCGAAGAGATTTGAAGTTATGGGCAGATGATTTCCCTGTGCTTATAGATCTTTATTGATTCCTTTTATCCAACTTGCTATATTGTTCCAAGCAATCACCATCTATCCTTTAAAGTCCAGATTCAGTTCACCTCCTCCAAGAAATATCCCCTGACTGTATCACAGCTCAGGAGTCTTGGTGACCTCGTGGTTAAGACAGTGCTTTTCAACCTTCTTAATTCCACAAGCCTTTCTTTAATAGTTACTCATATTGTGGTGACCCCCCCAACCATAAAATTATTTTCATTGCTATTTCATCACTGTAATTTTACTACTGTTATAAATCAGATGACCCTTGTGAAAGGGTCATTCAATCCCCATAGGGGTCATGACCCACAGGTTGAGAACCACTGGGTTGCAAGGAGCGTTGTATTATGTATAGTTGATAAGTTGGGAACACCAGCTGCTCCAAAGGAGAAAGACGGGGCTTTGTTGTCCAGTAAACAGTAATAGCCTTTGAAATCAAAAGGGGGTTCATGCACTTGATGGCAGTCAGAGTTTATTTTATGGCTTAAAGCTGTTTCTTTTCTAAGATCTGGCACACTAAGTACTCCTGTCCCTTTCTGTACACACAATGAAGGTCATTCTGAGTTGTTGTTTAACCAGTATACAGCTGTCAGTATAAAGTTTCCTCCGGAGTTACATTATAATGCTTGGGAGGTTGGATAGGGTCAGGTTTTAGCACTGTCCATAGGACCTTATACACTAAGTTCCAGAAATTCTCAAAAAAAAAAAAAAAGGCAAACAGTGGAATGATTCTGAATGACAAAGAGATACAGTAATTTGGTAACTTTTTAATGTGAAATCAGATTTTTTTCAGAGTTACCTCTTTCTGGATTTGTGTAATGCTTTTTAAAAGAAAGTGATGGCAGAAATTCCCGGGAAAAGCATGAACAATTTGTCTATCAGATCACAATACATGCATTTCCGACTTAATCACCTTGTTGGATTTTACATTTTAACCATTATAAAAAAGTCATCATTATGTGAAAATGGAAGATGACCACATCTGATAGCAAAATGATGACCACAACATTGCATTCATTGCATCATTACCAAATCACTCAGAATCATGGCCCGGCCACATTGACTCATAACCGTAATCATTACAGTCAATGCTACTCTTGCCTCTAATCCCCCCAGTTCTACTGACTGGGCTCACAAATGAGTGCAAAAATGGTAGGTATTTTACTATTGCTATAAACATAAAATGTCAGATAGCTGAAAAGTGAGTAAAAGGTATGCATCCATCTATAATGGAAGGGGTAACTTCATCATTCCAATCTTTCTGTTGGTGAGGTAACATAAAATATAATATTCTTGTAAGTTTTTATTTGTGAGAGGCTCAATACAGAATTCACAGGGATTCGGCCTGAGTCCCGGTGGCATAAGTGGTTGAGTGCGGGACTGTGGCCCACGGGCTTGGCGGTTCAAATCCAGCAGCGGCTCTCAGGAGCAGGGCTGGGTAGCTCCCACGACCACCAGAGGGCAGTGATGCCTGCCCCCCCCCCAATAAAAAAAATAAAATAAAGGGGAAAAATAATTCACAGGGATTCAAAATCCACCTCATTTGAACCTTCATAGTTGCCTTGTTCACAATGTTCCTGCTGTGGTCTCTGTCTGGTTACAATGTGTTGTCTGCAGCAGAAAAAACAGTTCAACACATTTAGAGGTATAAGATGCTATACCAGCAGTTTTTCTTTTTTTTTTTTTTTCAAGTCAGGTCTTTTATTCAACTTTTTGTTTATTGGGCAAACTTAGGTTGGGTAGGTCTGTGCCTAGGTGTTAGGCTACTTGGTAGTGAGCGGGAACTTGATCTTGGGAGTCATGGAGCTGCTTGACTGCACGCTGTGTTGACATCCAGCAGTTTTTCATATCGATTCTCTACATATTAAAAGTGCTTTCCTGATATCTTATATTAGGACTTTGAAACATTATAAGGGTTTTTAGATACCAGATAAGTTATTAAACCAGGCACCGAAGGCTTCACCATGTGATGCAAACTGATGAAGTATTCTTAGTATACATTGTAATGATTCGGTGTTATGTCAACTTGGTGGACCCATGGCAAGGTTGGGGTGGAGTCTAACATATCAATCAAGACACAGCCTAATGATGTCTCCATGAGGCGTGTAACTGATTTCTAAGTTGCACTGTACATAACTGTTACTATTTCTCTTACCTTTCTCTTTCCTGCTTGCTTGAATCCCGTGTCGGTCTTCTATAGCAGGTCCTCCATGTGGCCTGCCAACCGTGGACATTGTCAGTTCCACAACCTGTTCTTGCTAACTGAGAGCTCATATGATTCTGCACTCTTTATGTGATGTCCCAGCTGCCTGCTTCAGCGTCATGTTTTACTGGCCAGTTAACAGTCGCATGACTGAGGAGGATCCTCCATCTTGCATCCGACCCAGGGACTCGAGTTAGAGTATGCTGAGTGAGTTCCTGGGTATAAATGTCTTTCTGGCTATAAAGTTCTTTCTTGCACATCTACGAGTATTACTCTGCTTTGTTTCCCGAGAAAACTCAGACTAACATACGGAAATGATTAAAAAAAAAAAAGGTCGTGATCATTTTCTCCTTGAATCAATACATATGCCTTGGAAGAAGTACAGCAAAAATATTCCTTAGAAAGGAAGAGATGAGACTTTGTCACCCCTACTTTGAACGCATTATGTGGAGAGGCCAGTTCCTGGAGCAGGGCATCATGCTTTGTAAAAGCCTAGCAGAAAAGAGAAAGCCTGGACACCATGGATGGATCTAGTGGCTGCAACAATGGGTTCAGTCATAAAGCCAGTCATGACAGATGTGTAGCACTTGGCAGTATTTCCTTCCATTAGGCATGAGGTCACCATGAGGTGGAGCTGACACAATGGCACAGAACAATGACCTCTTTCAATCAGATTCCCAATGTTCAGCACCTGCATTCCTAACTATTATCAGACACTGGGTGCCTTACAACTTAGTAACCCCCAAACTGACTTGCCCTCTGCTTTTCATTCCTTTCTCATTATGATTTCCCCAGAAAATATTTATTCTCTTTTTGAGATTCACCCCACATAGCAACCTCCTCCTTGAAACTTCTCCTAAACTTTGCAAGTAGAATTGATTTGGATTTAGCTTGGAACATCTCTGTCTGGTGCATGTCCAATATGTACCCATGTGACTATTTTAGTTGTTTTTATCAGCCTCTTTGCATCATTTCTTAGCTCTGCATAAGGTAGTCTTTGTCTATTTGTGATAAAGAACATATTCTATTGGGTTTTATTTAATGCTACTTTTTCTATAGCAAGTAATGTTCTGCCATCCTGAAAAATATTCCTCATCTTATAGGTTAAATTACTAAGGAGTTTTGAGCTTATGCTAATTTAATGATATTAGCACTGTTTCTTTCTTGCTTTATGACACCAGTAAATTTACTTAAAACTAAACAACTCATTGCCATCAAATCTATTCCAACTCATTTCAAGAGAAAATTAAGCTTTTTGCTTCCATAAAGAGTTCAAGTCTCAGAAACACTTGAAGGGAAATCTCTGTGAAACTTATCACAGTATGTTCTAAATACATAATGTTTACTCTGAAGGGATAGATTAATATCCACTGTAAAACATTGACACTGTTTCATGGCGTATAAGTCATATCTATAAAGCTGAACTCCTAAATATATACTTAAAATTAAAGATTACCATTTAAGAGGAATGCAATTTGATTTTAGAACCTACCTCCATATGTTTAAGGATTTCATAATACCTATAGAATTGTATATACTTTTGAAATGTAATGCCCTTTACATGATAAACATTTGAGAGGTGATTCTATTCAGAATTTTATTTCAATGCTAGTTTATGAGTAATGAGTAATGAGCTAGTATGAGTACTAACTTTCTTTGTACAACCTTCAGTATTGTTAAAAACTAGGTTAATGTAAGCCACATAAAAATATTTTGAGTTCTGGTACTGGGGGGCTAAGTGGAGCAAGGATGTTTTGACAGTGAGGATGGCAACAAGTGTGCAAATGTGGCCTGCATACAATTGACACATGTATAGATTGTGATGGGAGTTGTATGAGGCCCTAATATAATAAAATGATTCTTAAATTTTAAAAAAGGTGAGGAGGAGAAAGAGGAGCTTATACCAAGGAATCAAGTGGAAAATATTTGGAAATGAAGGTAACATGTATGCAAATATGTTTGATACAAATTATGTATTGAATGTTATAAGAGCTGTAAGAGCCCCCAATAAACTCATTGAAAAAAATATTTTGAGTTAGGTGTTCTTCATTTCAAAGATGACAGATTTGTAACTCAGGCAGTACAAAATTTGCTGAGGGTCACACAGCTGTTGGAGGAGGCACCAGAAATTGAGTGTACTAGGGTTGTCCATATAGGCCCACGCTTAGCCCATACCCTGTGCTACATACACACAGCTTACTCTGCAATCCAATCCTCTGTAGACCAGCAGCTAACAATACCTTCAGTTGTATGACTTTGTACAATTTGGAAAGCACTTTGGGCACATATGCAAAACAAGTCTGTGACTGTTTGTATTGCCTTCTCATATTACAAATAAATACTCTTGTGTTCAACTATGATCAATGGCTTTCTAAAGTCATAGATTTCAAAAGCAGCAAAGTGGGAACTTCACCACCAGACATTATACCTTTCCACAGCGTAGTCTTTAGAAGGATTAGGAAAAGATTAATAATAAATTGCATACAGACTTATATAAAGAGGAGACATTAAATGATAGGAATTTGTCAATCCTATCCATCCCCAGAGGAGCCCTGGTGACACTGTGGTCTACTGCTTGAGCAGCTAAGTGAATGAACAGTCAGCATTTTCACTCCAACAGTCCCCTTCTGTCCTATAAGGTCACGCACTATAAATCGAAATTGACTCAGTGGCGGTGGTTTCGTTTGGATTTATGGAACCACAGGTTGCTTAAGGATACCTAAGCATTGTCTCACCCTGTCCTTCTCTGACGCAGGGACATCTGGACCTTCCATATTGAGAGTTGTTTTGACAATTCAAAGGAAACGAATTCTAACAGATTAAATTGTACATATGAAAATGAATCAACTCTTTGTGACTTAAACAAATACAAAAATATATACTATTTCCTTTACACCTTGGAATTAGTCATTCTCAAGGTTATTTGAGACTCAATTCTGTCACAGCACAGTCAGAACACTTGTTCACATTTACTCTTAGATTCAGACTCTGTGTTTGCTGGTGAGGAACATGGACTGCATACAAATGACTTTCCCTCTGTGGTACAGAATTTAAATCAGCCAAGCAAGAACCCAACTAGTCACCTAAATCCATGCTAATCTGCTTCCGGAGTGAGCACACAGCCTAGATCTTTCCTTGACTCAGGACTCCACCTTATCAAATGTTGTCTGAAAGATAAGGATTGTCAGCAGCAAGTGATTTTTATCAGTCATCTCCGGCATTTGCAATGAAGATTTCTGAGCTGTTTTTCTCCTGTTTAGTTCTTCACTGAAGATGAATTGAGATAAAATAAAACGCATATATTTTAAGCATAAAAATAGATGTTTTGGGGCTGAGCCCCAGTAGCGTAGTGGTTGAGTGCAGGACTACAGCCAACTGGCTTGGCGGTGCAAATCCAGCAGCAGCTCTCCAGGAGCAAGGCTGGGCCTCCCACTCCCACCAGAGGGCAGTGATGCCTAAGGAAAAAAATGTATGTTTTGAACATAAATGTACATCGCTGAAATTATGAACATGATCAAATAATAAAAATATTCACCATCTCCAAAATTTCCTGTGGCAGTGATGTGATTATGTTAATTTCATGATTGAGATGTAGGGGTGGGATCTAGCCTATTAATCTGAAGATAGCCATTGAGTAGCCAATGAGGCCTCCGTGTGGGCATGGTTTTCTCTTGACACTTCTGGGAAATTTCATGATATTTCCCTGATGGAGGTGAAAAGCTATCTATCTCCCGGGTTGTTGAGAGTTAGTCTCAGAGACAACGAACTACGGAGAAGACAAGATGGCAGCATCCCAGGAGCTGGAGGAGGTGGAGGAGAAGCCAAATGGTCTTACCCTGATGGGACCAGACCTCTGAAGCTGGAGAAGCCACATGGAGACCCCTGTCAGCTGAGTTGCTTCTACCACCACTGGATGCTGTTGATAGACTCTGAGCCCTGGAAGCGAGGAGCCCTGGGGAGACCCCTGCCTGTGCAGGACTCTGGACCCATTGCCCCATGACTTCGTGAGTCGGAAGGAGACTCTATAGACTGATATCAGGCATATGAGTTGATATCAGACTCATACCCTTATATCTTGTCTATGAATTTTATTCCTCTAGTCTACCCAGACTAACACATTTCCTGAGGACCCTTTGTCATTCTTCTCTCACTGTTCCTCTCCATAGTGAACCACGGATCAACTTTAACTAGATTAGTTTGCATTTTCAAAACATTTCTACAAAAAGGAGCATATACTACCTGTTCTTTTTTGTCTGCCTTCTTTCACATAGCATAATTGTGATGACATATTTCCAGATCACAGTTTTTCTTTTTCATTTCCAAGAAGTAGTCCATTAGTTGCAAGTGCCTCACGATAACAACTTATAACAAAACTTCCCACTTCCTCCCTGAGTCCACTCATTCCCATTCTTTCTTCTCTGCCGAGTCTGGTCTTCTGAGATTTGTTTTTGGCAAGTCTTTCCCTTTTGGTCTCATATAGTTGGTTGATATTATTGGCTGATGCTATTGTTCAGTTTACAAGTCTGCCCATTGTTTGACTCAAATCTCTGGAGATTTATTCATCTCCAAGCTGAAGATGTTTAAGAGCTGTGGTCTCTCTCAGATTCATAATTTTGGCTGTTTTATGGCTTTGATTTTGTCCTTCATGTCCTCTTGATATAATCATCGTCTCCTATTGTGATTCTGATCAGATTGATGTGCAGTGGTACCAAGGACTATTTAAGAAAATGTCAACTGGTTTATCAGAGGATTTTTTGTTTTACACCCCAGGCAGCATTTGAGACTCCAATTACTCCAGTTAGCAGCCTTGCTAATACTTCACAGAGACTCCCTATAATTTTAATTGTTATTTTAGAAGTGTAGGAGTGCTGGTGTCATAGTGGTTTATGTGTTTGGCTGAGAAGAACAAAGTCTGCAGTTCAAACCCACCAGCCACTTGGGAGGTAGGAGAGAGACTTTCTGCTCCTGGAAAATTTTATAGCCTCAAAAATTCATAGGCACAGTTCTACTTTGTCCTATTGAGCTGCAATGAGCCAGAATTGACTGGATGGTACTAGAAGTGTAGTGGCAGTTCATTGTGCTTTCGATTTACATTTCCCTAGTAAATAGCAAAGTCAACTTTATATTTCACAGTGTTAATTTTCAATCCAATTGTCTTCTTTAGTAAAGTGTTCAAATATTTTTCAAATTTTAGTGGAATGGTTTGTTTATTATTGAGTTAAGAAAGATCATTACATATTTTAGACACTAGTATTTCACAGATGTATGCTCTGCAAATATTTTGTCTTAGTCCATGAGTTGTAGTTTTATTTTATTAGTGGTTTATTTTGACTATCCCTACTTTAATTTTGATGAAGTGTGATTTGTTTCTTTTTTCCTTTTTTCTTTATACCACATACTTTGGTGTCTATATAGTACATACATTTCATATCTAATAAATCTTGGCCTAATTCAACTAAATAAAGATTTTCTCATTTCCTTTTTCTGAAAGTTATATAGTAGTGGCTTTTATATATAGGTTTATTTATTATATGCTTGTATTTTATAATATCCAAATTTTATCATGTATAGTAGTATTTATAAATATACATATGATATATAATTATTATAGATCTGTGTCATCAAAGGAACTGATTTACCATAATATGAAGACATATGTATGCCTATGTTTATTAGAGCAGTTTCCACTATAGCAAATACATGGAAACAACCCCAAACCCCAACTATAGAGGATTATATCAATAAGCTCTAGAACTTATTTATACAAAATGGTATGGATTTTTTATATTAATAACAATAGCATGTTAAACTTCACAATACACGGACAAAAGTACATTAAGCTTAGCAGACTCGGTCAATCTTAGATAACTCAGTCAACAAAGATAATTATTTTATTCCACCATTATTCTAAGCAAAACCAAAGAGAACAAAGTGTGGTTTATATACCCAAAGACAAGACTTTGATGACAACACGAAGGCCAAAGACAGGGGTGAGTAAAAGAGGGAGCGACAGAGGGGGAGGGGAGAGGTCAGACCTGCGCTCCCCCCAACCCCTGACATAAAGGAATGTTTACAGCGAAAAAAAAATAAAGAAAATAAAAAGCAACCCATGGGAATGGGAGGGGGATGCCCTCCGCATATCTTACCCTTCAGATCTAGATACTGGTCAAGGTGGCTATAAAAGGAAAGAATTGAAAACTAGACCAGAGTGTTCAGTGGCTTGCAAGTTCATTTCAAACAACAATAGCAACAATAAGGGGAATTGTCCTCTTTTTCTTTTCAGCCAGTACAATTTATTTAGAATCCCATCAATTCTCCACTGTGTTGCCTCAACCATTTTGCCAAAAAGTAGTTGTCCATCAATGTGAACCTATTTTTGTTCTCTCTGTTCTGCTCCTTTGAGCTGCGTATTCATTCCGATGTTGATTCTGCTGTAGCTACCGCATCTTTGTAAGAAGTCAGATAATGTTGACTTTTCAAAGTGAGTGTTCTTTTTCAAAGGTGTTTGGATTTTTCTAGTTCATCCGCATTTCAATATTATTTTACAATCAACCTTCCATTTTCTACAAACTATGCTGCTTGACGCTATTGCAACTGCATTGATTTTGAAAATAATTCAGGGACAGAATTAATAAAAGGGAATCTTCTTACCTTTGAACAAGGTATTTCAGTCTTCTTTAATTAAGGCCTTCTGTATTTTCTATTAACAATGTTTTTTTTTAGTTTCCTATTTAGGAGCTCCAATGGCATAATCAGTTAGTGTACAGTACTTGTACAGTTTCATATATATTTTTAAATGCATAGGAAATTATTTATTTGGAAATGTACTGATTTTTGTACATGGAGTTTTATTCTGAAGATTTGTTCAACTCACTCATTTTATTCTCTTTTTGATTCCACCACATTTTTACATAGGCAATGATGCTTGAAAATTAAAGTATTTTTTAATTCTTCATTTCAATTGGTATACTTCTCCCCCTACCTCCCGACCCTTGGCCCTTGTCTGACTGTACTGCCTTGGTACAATGTTGATTAAAAGTAGTAAGACTTGACATTCTCACTTTATTCTTGATCTTAGGGGAAAAGTATTCAGTTGTTTTCCCATTATATTTTCTGCAGCTTTTCATATAAGCCCATAAGACAGCTAAATAAGTTGCCTGCTAATTCTAGTTTGCTGACAGATGTTATCCAAAAAAAATTTTGGCCTTTGTCAAATCATTTTTTCCGTACTTATTGAGACAATTATGTAATATTTCTTTGTTGATTTTGTTTAAAGGGTAATCTATAATGATTGATCTGCAATGATTGTTTTCTAAATTTATTAGATAAACACCACTTGATCATGAGGTATCACATATTTTGTGAATAGATACATTAAGGGCTAAGTCACAATCAGATATTTTACTCCAATGTTTCTGAGGGATATTGATCTCTATTTTGATATTTTCTGCAATGTTTATGCCTGATTTGCATATAAAGCAATGTAGGGATTATAGGATACATTAAGAAATACCTTCTATTTTCCACATTTATAGAATTTTATAAAAATATTTTTGTGGGCTGATGCCACATTATCAGATGTCTTAGAAACATAGCAACTTTCTGTACAACAGAAAGAAATGTCACCTGGTTCTGTACCCCTCTCACAACAGTTCCTCTGTGAGAGCCCATTGCTAAAGCGACTGTGTCAGTCCATCTGCTGGAGGACTTTCCTCTGTGAGGCTGTCTCTCAAGCCTGATTCCTTTCTCCAGAGACTGGTCTCTCTTGACATGTCCAAAGTATGTAAGCTGAGGTCTTGCCATCCTTGTCACTAAGGAGCACTCTGCCCTTCATTCTTCCAAGACAGATTGGCTTCTCCTTTTAGCAGTACATTGTACTTTTAATATTTTTCTCCAGCACCACAATTCAAATGCATAAACTATTCTTCAGTCTTCTTTCTTCAATGTCCATATTGGGAAGCACCATGTGTGGGTTAATCACCACTTACTCCTCAATATGCTAACAAGGTCTTATGCGGCAGATTTACTCAATGCAAGACATCTTTAATCTCATGACTGATGCTTCCATATGGGTTGATTGTGGATCCAAATAAGAAAAGATTCCCTGACAACTTCAACTTCTTCTCCATCTATCATGATGTCACTATTGGTCCACTCGTGAGGCTTTTAGCCATCTTCACATTGATCGACAATCTATACTGAAGGCTACAATCTTTGATATTTATCAGCAAGTTCTTTAAGTTCTTCCCACTTTCAGTAAGCCATTTCTTGTTCTCTGTCTACCCCAGGTTGTTAATAAGCTTTCCTCTAATCATGATGCCATGTTCTTCTTTATTTAATCCAGTCTTTCTGATGATTTTGTCTGTATACAGGCTAAATAAGTATAACACAACCCTGACAAGTACCTTTCCTAATTTTAAACTGTGGAGTATACTCTTGTTATGCTTGCACAACTGCTTCCAAATGCAAGTTCCTTGTGAGCATGATGAAGTGTTTTTGAGTTCCAGTCCTTCTTAAGTTTATCCACAGTTTCTTTTTCATTATTTTCAACACAGTTGAACGTCTTGGAATAATCAATGAAACACAAGCAAACATCCTTCCATTAATCTCTCCTTGGAACCAAAATCCATCTGATTTTACCAATTTTATACCTACAATAATTGGTGCAGAATTAATATTAGCTCATCCTTCAACAGTTGGCAGAATTTACCAGCGTAAAACATTTAATTAGGCTCGAAGTTTTGTGAGAAAGTTTTTAACTACAAATTTAGTATCTTTAATAGCTGTAGGGTCATCCAGTCTATCAAGGTTTTTTTTTTCTTTTCTGAGCTTCATTCATTTGTATCTTTCAAGGAAATGTATCCATTTTAAGATTTCAAATATAGAAGCAGAAAAATTTTATTATTTTTAAACAGATTTATTGGGACAGAATCTACATGTCCTAAAATTCTATAGTTCAATCATATTAAGAAGTTCCGTGCAATCATTGCTATAATCAATTTTATATAACATTCTTTTTTTGTATTCTTTATTAGCTTCACATTTCCCAAAGGGATAAAACTTTTTAAAATAAGCCCTCCATATAGAGAGTCTACAGTGATGCCTTTCATTCTGACTCCTGATTTTGGTAAATCTGTTTTCTCTATATCTCTTTTTTTTTTCTTGGTCAAGCGCTAAAGATTTGTTCATTTTACTGACCTTTTTAAAATCTAAATTGAAATACTCAAATAAAGGAAGAAAAAATTAAAGTATAAAAAAGAAATGAAAAGCAAATGGAAATTTGGGATTAAGCTTTAAAATGTAAATAGTTTCTACAGAAAAAATTAAATTAAAATACTCATTTTAAAAGCAATATTCTTTCTACTACACATGATAAAATGACCCCTGTAAGTGTTTGAGATTGTAACTATCAAAGAGCACTGGATCTTACTTATAAAAGGAGCTGAGAATAAAGTTACAAGGATGGCATCCATAGTTTATACTTGTAGTGCTTCTGCCATAATTAGAAAAATGGTCCTGGGCATGCTAATTAATTTCTCCAAAAAGTTCAGACATTATACAGCTAACACACATATTTTGAAAATTAGACTAGCTCATATAGTTAGTCTATGTGTTGACTCAAACTGAGGACAAACAGTCTATGCTAACTGCAGGTATTTCCACCCAACATTTTCAGTCTTTGTTTTTCTCCTTGTGTGTGCCAGAGTTCCCATGGCAGCAATTTATTTTACTCCACAATAAAACTGCACAGATGTTTATATTTTGCTCCAGAATCTATCATTTAGCATATGTAAAATGATTTTTTAAATTCTGGCATGTATTAAGTACTGAATAATTAGTTCTTTGCTTTTATGATAAGGGAGAAAAATGCAAAAATATTCTGTCATATCTAGGAATCACAAAATAAAAATATTTCATATTTCAGATGAGCACAATTTGCTTTTGCCAACTAAGCAAAACAGACATCTTGAGAGTATTCAAATGACCAAAGAGGAAGACTATGTGTTTACAAAAAATAAATTCAAATCCTACAAAATGCCCTTCATTCATTTGTACACATTTGTAGTTTACTTATAGGTAGTATTTAACATTATAAGCACATACCTGGTAAAGACTTTAGTACTGTAACTATGTTTCCAGCTCTCAAGCACAGACCCAATTTTAGATACTGCTTTGCTATGGACTTATACTTCTAGGAACCACCAACTTGTTCCTGATATTCCAATACATCACAACTTTCAGTGAATTTTTAAAAATCATTCTATTGGACTTCAAGATAATCAAGTCACCATTCAGCGCAGAAACAGCAAAGTCCACATGGAAGAAGCACACCAGCATGCCTGATCAAGAGGGGCCGAAGGGAGCAGATATCGAGCACCAAAGAACAAGAATCACATCATTCCAAAGGAGGGGGAGAGAGGGCGGGGACCTAAGGCCCACTGGTGGTAATTGGTCACCCCTTTACAGAGGAGCCATGGGGAGGAGACAGACCAGTCAAGGGGCAGCTGGGCAGTGATGATGCACACAAGTTACCTCCTGAAGCCTTCCTCCCTGCACCCCAACCATCATGGTCCCAACTCTACCTTGCAAATCCAGATGGACTGGAGAAGTACACTAGAGAGAAGGTACACTAGTATAGAAGGGAGCTGGAGATATGGGGAAACCAATATGAATGGGCCCCTTCGGGCCAATGGTTAGATTGGAGATGCTGGAAGGGTAGAGAGAAGGTGGGGTAGAGAGACGGAACCAACTGCAAGGATATACACATAAGCTCCTATTTGAAGGATGGGCATCAGGGAAGTGGGTTGGGGCAGAGGTCGGGCAGTGTAAGATATGACAGAACAATAACAATGTACAAAGTATTGAGGGTTGGTGGGGAAGAGGGGAAGGGATAGAAAAGCCAATAGTAGGGGCTTAAGGGGGAAGGGGGGGTTGGAGAACGATAATAGAAGTGGACATGTGAGGGTGCTTAATACAGTATGTTTATTTATGTATTGTGAAAAATTATGTATGAGCCCCCAATAAAATGATTTAAAAAAATAAAACCAAAAAAATCATTCTATTGGGGGCTCATCCTACACCTCTTATCACAATAGACATCCATTGTATGTCAAGGACACTTGCACGTTTCCTCAGTGAACTTTTCAGACTTTCTCACCATTAGGACCCAAATCGATGCTCTTTTTTTTCTGCTCAGTATATGTAGAGCTCTGATTTGAAAGTATCATAAGTATATGAAGAAGTGATTTTAAGCTGTGACTTGACCATAGGTAGATTGTTTCCTTTCATGAGGTTGAACTTACTAGATATGTGTATACCACTGAGCAAATCTAACAACATCATTTGGAATGAAAACACAGAATCTCTTAGCACTTTACCAAGTTCAGGGAATGAAATGAGAAAGTGGCTAATATAATCAGTGTCAGGCATTTTTGTAGTTGTTCCAAGAGAGATGCCCAAATAGAATAAATAATAAATATATATTATTCAATAATAAATATACAACATGGATTTCTGCAAGGACTTGGTTAGTGCTAAAAAATATCATAGCCTTCAACTTTGGCCCCAATCACAGAACACAGACACACCAAAAGCCCTAAAATGGGATTGCTCAGACTTTTTCAGTTTAGAAGCTACTTATAAGATGATCATGTCAAAATGATCTAACAACTAAAAAAATGCAAAACATATATTTATTTATTCATGAATGCATTGATAATTTTTCCATGTATAATGTATATTTATATATCTGATATAACCACGAGTCCATATTAGACAACACAACACAATTAAGTATGTACATATTTTTTCATGACCTGAGTTTACTCTGATGACCTGCACTGAATGGCATGAGCAAGGGATGCATAGTCTGGACAGTAGCTGCTGACAGCTAGCCTCAAGCATACTTCCAAATGATCACCAGTCATGGTGGAACAGTACTTGGTCTTAATGATCTTTATATGGGAAAAGACTGACTTACATAAATAAGTAGTGATGAATAATATAGTCAAGGAGGCAGCACATATTCTAGTGTTTGCATCCTTTCCCTCTGCGGGTAAGTTCCAGAACTGTTGATATACTCTGGACTTCAGCTGAATGTCAGCTTGTGGTGTCAAAATCTCCCATTCTGTATGTAAGTGGTATTTTTGTCTTCTTACTTGATCCAGCTCCCCTACTCATTTTGGTAACCTTTCTTGCATTTAAGAGAAAAAAAAACAAGGTCTAAAATTTGGTGATAACTTGTCAGTTTTGTTGTACTTAGTGCAGTTTGCACATGCATTTAACACCTAAAATTGCATGCGATTGGCTCTGCTGCATTTCAACTAAGTGACAGAATTTATGATAGACTTACATCTATTTTTGATGTCATCTGATCTACCCACACTACACTTGTGATTGACTAGTAGATCATGATCAATGTATTGATTATCCCTGTGCTAAAATTTCTTCATCATAATATATTCTTATTCATGATGTTAAAACTATTAATGAAAAGTGCAAATCAAAATCTAAGTGTTAGGGACCTCTCATAACACTAACATCTGTGTTTGTTGGTCTTTGATTTATAATGGATTGGGTTAGGTTGGCATGGTAGTTACATAATCTGGTGTCAATTTGAATGAAGGGGTAGAGTCTATCCTGTCAATCAAGTAGTAGCTTGATGACCTCCCTTGGATGTGCTAAGGAGATAAATAGCTTGCTGGAGGCAGAACATATGCTCACTCCCTGGGAGACATCTCTGTGGAGAAAACACATGGAGGGAGACTGATAGAGTCAGACCTGTGGAGCCTGAGAAGGCAAAGGGAGACCCCCTGTCAACTCTGAGATACTTAAAATGCCATGGGATCCACAAGAACCCCCCCCCCCATAAACACACACACACACACACACACACACACACACTGTCCTGTAATCTTCCTGCATTCAGCATTATTACCTGTGCTTTGTGAGTCTGAAGAGGACTTTATAGATTGGGATTGGACATAACGGCTAATTATCAGACTTGTGGACTTGATATGAACTGAGCTGGGATGTTTTCTCAGTATTTGATTGCTCTTGTATATAAAGCTCTTTCCTATATACATATGTGTATGATTTGTTTCTCTAGGCTACCCAGACTAACACAGTTGATTTCTTAGAAAATCAAACTCAGTAATGCCTGTGTTTGTATATAGAAAGAGATATATATACCAAGAAAGAGATATATACCAAGAAATCATTTACACAGTTTCAGAAATTGGTATGTCAAGTCCATCTCAAACTAGGATCCTCTTGAACCTTGGAAACTGATTAACAGGAAACATGCTAATGAAGCAGAGGCAGTGGAGGTCACAGGTTGGTAGAGCAGATGTAATATGAATCTGGTTGATCAAATGAACTAGCCATTGATTTTCTGCTGATGGGTCCTGGGATCAACAAGGGGATCCAACAGTTCAAGAAAACAGATGCAAGATCCAGCTCTGGTGTAGCAAAAAGTCAACTTTGTTCAGTTTTTGTCATGTAAAAAGGTCACACACCCAGGCCGGGACAGGCCTTAATCAGGAGGGTGTAGTTGACATTAGCCCAGCCCACCACATGGACTATTCAATTTGGTCAGGAAATAGAAAATCTAAACAGCAATAGGGAAGTTGGATAGAATCACATTTGTCCAATAACTATAACCCTTCTGGCCCTCACTTGACTGCTGATGAACCCTCTTCAAGTCACTCCTACTACAAGGAGAGATAAGGCTATTCACAGTGAAAATCTCCCTGACACTAGCTCAGGGAAAAGTTTTTTTTTATCTTAAAGTATGAATCAGTTTACTAGCCATGACATGACTGTAAGATTTAGAGAAGGGAAAACAATCCCCATGAATTTCCCTAATGTCTCTTTTCACGTCCCCCCAAGCATAGCCATTATTTTAAAAAGATGGTGATTTATACTTAGAGGAATGTGGCTTATTCACCAACAATTGCCTGTCAGTTGTTCATACTGTGGTGACTTGTGTGCTTCTATGATGCTAGAATTTGTCACTGGTATTTCAAAAACCCAGAAAGCCACCCAAAGTGAACAGATTTCAGCAAAGCTTCCACAGGAAGAACTCACAACATAGAAGGACTCAGCTCCCCATCCAGAGGAAGAAGCCATTGAAAACCTTATACATAGACCCTCAAAGCATCTTCAAATACTGAAAGCCTAAAAAAAAGGAAAGAAAGAAAGCGAGCAAATATGTGTCATAAATCTTACAGTAGACGGGCCCTGAAGTCTTAGGATGCTAGAAATGTGATGAAGGATGAGCTGATTTCTTGAAGGGAAGTAGTGAGTGGAAGTGAGTGGGAGTGGACTCTTCAAGGTTAGAAGGAAAAGAGAAATAGCTACAAAAATTCTCTAATGATTGGAACTTAAAATGCCTGAAGCATGAATTTAGGAAATTAGAAGTGGTCAAAAACAGAATTCATGAAAATCAATATCCTAGGCATTATTGAGTTGAAATAGACTGTTGTTGGCCATTTGGATCATGAAATCATATGAATTACTATGCTGTAAATAACACAATCAAAAGGAATGATGTGGCATTCATTATGAGAATAGATCTTGTTAAATCTGCCATGAAGTACAAAGCTATCTATGACTGGATTATATCTATCAACCTCCAATCAATACCACTATCATTGAAATTGATGCACCAATCACAAAAGCTGGTGATGAAGAAGTTGAAGAATTCTACTGGTGATGACAGTCAGAAATCTATCAAACATGCAGTCAAGATGCCTTGATAGTTATAGGTGATTGGAAGACAAAAATTAAAGACAAAGAAGAAGGAGCAGCATTTGGATAATATGGACGTGGTGGTGGAAATGAAGCTAGAGATAACATAACACAATTTTGCACAACCAATGACTTGTTCAAAGTAACAACACAAAATGTTCCTAGATACATGGATTTCCCAAAATGGAATACACAGAAATCACATTGACTATAATTACATGTAAATGTGAAGGAGAAGCTCATTATCAGCAGCTAAAATCAGACCAGGATTTGACTATGGAGCAGACCATTAATTGCTCATAGGTGAGTTCACAATAAAGCTGAAGAAAATTAAAACAAGCCTATAGGAACCAGCATACAACCTTGAGTCTATTCCACGTGAATTTCAATGAGATCTCAAGAATGGATTTGATGCATTGAATGCTAATGACAGGAGACCCGATGATCTGTGGAAAGGAATCAAGACTACTCATGAAGAAAGATAAGGTCATTAAGATGACAGGAAAGAAAGAAAATATCAATGTGGATGTCAGAAAAGTTGCTCTTAATCATTGAGTAATGAAAGAAAATGGAAAAAAAATATGATGTCGAGCTGACAGAAAATTTCAAAGGGCAGCTAGAAAATTCAAAACAAAATATTGTAACTAAATGTACAAGAACTTAGAATTAGAGAAACAAAAGGAAAGAAGACTTTCAGCATATTTGACATTGAAAGAACTTGCAAGAAAAAAAAACTCAAGCATCCACTGGCAGTTTTAAAAATCTATGGGCACAATATTGAACAACGCAGGAAGCATAAAGTAAAGTTGGAAGGAATACACAGTCGCTATCCTAGAAAGAACTAATCTACAGTCTAACATTGTAGGAGGCAGCATCTGAACACGAATTAAGGGTGCTGAGGAAAGAAGTACAAGCTGCACCGATTGCATTAGATAGAAACAAGTTTTCAAGCATTGAAGTAATACTCACTGAAATGGTCCAGAAAGCTGACAGAGAAATGGAAAACTCATTGGTCTACAGTCATCTGACTGGAAAAGATCCATATCTGTGCCTATTCAAAAGCCAGGTGACTGAACAGAATGCTCAAACGATAGAATAATATCACTGATATTGCACACCAGTCAAATTTACTTAAGATCAGCCAACAGCACATTGACAAGGGATTTTCATAAGTATAGAAGGTTAGATTCAGGAGGGACATGGAACAAGGGATATCATTTTTGATGCCAGATGAGTCTTGATTCAAAGCAGAGGATAGGAGAAACATGTCTACTTATGTTTCGATGCAAAGCAAAGGCATTCATTTGTGTGGACCATAATAAAGTGCTGATAACATTGAGAATAATGAGATTTCTAGAATACTTCATTGTGCTCATTAGGAACTTGTACATGGGTCAGGAGGTAGCTCTGTGCAAAGAACAGGAACACTGCATGGTTTAAAATCAGGAAAGGTGTGCATCAGGGTAGTACCTTCTCAGCACATGAAAAAGATTGTGTCATTGGAAGAAGACTTATTAACCACCTGTGATATGCAGATGAGAGTTGCTTGCTGAATGTGAGAAGGAATTGAAGCACTTGTTGATTAAGATGAAAAAGTTGAAGTTGTCAAAGATTTTATCTTACTTTATTATATAACCAATACTCAAAAGCCATATAATATAAGTAGATCTCCTGTACAGGGCTTTGTTAGAATATTGAAGGATATTTTCTTTGAGGACTAATGAAATAAAATGTAATAAATAACAGCACAGGAAGTGAAATTTTTATCATTAAATTCAACAGACATAATTAAAACAATCGAAAAGAGAAAACAGATAATTACAGAATTATACACTACTCATTGTAAGAATGCCAAAAGGTGTTAACATAAAGTATTGCAACTTTTAATTGTTTTACTAATTGAAATGACAATAGTACCAAAAATAACTATTGCCTATTTTTAAAACTTTGTAAAAATATTGTGAATACCAACATTTAATGATTTCTAAGGTGAGAAAGCTTCCTCATTATTTATTGTTATAAAATCTACATACATATTAAGTTATGTAATCTATGTGTGATTGGTGACAGTACACCTTATACAGGGTGATATAATTTGTAAACATTTTCAATGTTCATTTAATATTTTTGATAGTAGAGAAATCAGGAGTGGATTAAAAGGAATGGACAAAGAAAGTCTCAAACAATTTTCGCAGACTGTATATTCATTTCTAACCTCTATTCAAAATACAGCAGATGAAGTAAGGTTTTCAATATTCATCCCTTCAACAATAGCTATGGTAGTTGCAGAAAAGGTAGCCTGTAACATTTCAGTGTCTTTAAACTAAATTATTCACTGAAAGAAATAGCTTTAGATCTTATATACGCTTCAATTAATTAATTAAACTTGAAATCACACTATGCAACAAGGTCTTACTCTGTAAACCTGTTATCCATATTACAGCAGGTGAAACATCACCAAAGCCAAGCACACTCATACTTATATGTATTCAGGTCAATGAGCTGAACCTAGCTTTGTGTGTCACAGCACTCGCACACAGTTGTAAGGTTCCCAAATGTGTTCTTTGAGTCTGTCTTCATCTAGTTCTACACTGATTACAAATCGTTGGCAGAATAACAATGTTCAGCCCTTGATGCAAAAGAGGTCTATATGTCAGCTGGTTACAGACTCCAGAAACTAACAACTACATAAGTGGACATGTGAAGGGAACCCATGCAATTTTGCAGTGCAGCACCATAGAAATAGAACTGGACATGGAAGAATGTAGCAGTCAGAGCTCATGTATGTGACATTTTCATAGAAGGGATTTAAAGGTAAGATACATGTGAAAACCAAAAGAACCAAATTGAGTCCCATCAAGTCTCATGGTGACCCAATAAGTTAGGGTATAAATGACACTGTGGTTTAAGGCCAGTATTTCTTTATAGGAGTAGAAAATCCTGTCTTGCAAGCACCATCAGCCAAGTGGTTTAGCCTCCTTGAGCTTGAAGTTATAAGCCCAATTCACAACTACTTTGCCACCAAGACTCTGGGTATAAATAAGTTTGAGTTAAGATAGATGACTTGATTGCATCCTGGAAGCTAACTGACCCACAAAGTTAAATGTTACTGCTGATAAGTAGGAGCATGGTGAAAATTACCTTGAAACGTTGTAGATTGGTCACTGATGGTTTAGTGAGGTAATATACACTATGCTTTGGAAGCTCCGAGTAGGTTGCCACTAACAAGATCAGTATGCAATGACATTATTAAACTGGGAATGTCGTAGTCACACAATTTCTGTCAATTTAGGGGTGGAGTGTAGCCTCATGGTGCCTCCTTGTGGGTGTGACCTTTTTATAAGGAAAATCCTGGGAACTTCCTCTCTCTCCTTCTCTGTCTTCACTTCCCTGTTGGTGAGCAATTGCTGAGACCTGCCAGAGTCCTGTGATGCTTCCACTGCCATTGGATCCACAAGATGTTTCACCCACAAGCCTGCCATCTTCCTGCATTCTGTATGAAAACAGTGGATCTGTGAGTCTGAAAAGGGATTCAGGGATTTGAGTTGGACTTGACTGCTATGCTTTCTCCATGTGCAATTACTTCTCAACATAAAGTTCTGTCTTACACATCAATGAGTGCCACTGAATTTCTTTTTCTCAATACCCTGACCTAAAACAGGCACTTTTTCCCCTTTAAAAAAATAATTTTCTTGTGAGCTTGTACAACTCTTATCACAATTCATCGATCCATCTATCCATCCATTCTGTCAAGCACATTTATACATTTATTGTCACCATTTTCAAAACATTTTCTTTCTACCTGAGCCCTTTATATCTACCCCTCATTTTCTCCCTCCCTATCCTAACCCTTGATAATTTATATATTATTTTTCATGTCTTACACTGTCTGATGTCACCTCCACCCACTTTTGTCCATCCCCTGGGGAGAGTGTTATGTGTAGACCATTGTGATCAGTTCCCCCTGTGTCCCCCCACCTTCACCTAGGATGGCTACTTTCAATATTGGTCCAGAGGGGTTTGTTTATCTGGGATTCCCTGTGTTTCCAGATCTTTTCTATACTTGTATACATGCCCTGGTCTAGCTGGATTTGTAAGGTAGATTTGGAGTCATTATACTGGGGGACATTCAATAACTAGAGGAAAGTTGTATGTTTCATTGGTGCTATCCTGCAGCTTGACTGAATTGTCTCCTCCCCACAACATTTCTGTAAGGGATATTCAATTGTCTACAGATGGGCTTTGGACCTCTACTCCACAGTCCTCCTCATTCACAACAATATGATATTTTTGTTTTTTTCATGCCTAATACCTGATCCGATCAACACTTAGTAATCACACAGGCTGGTGTGCTTCTTCCATATGGACTTTGTTGCATCTCAGCTAGATGACTGAGAAGCCTTGTTTATTTTCAAGCCAGATACTATATCTTTGGATAACGGGACATCATCAGCTTTCTTCACCACATTTGCTTATGCATCCAATTTGTCTTTAGCAATCATGTCTGGAAGGTGAGCATCACTGATGCTAGGTTCATAGCGCAGAGTATTCTTGCATTCTGCGAGTCCTTGAGTATAGGACCAGTGTCCATCTGCTACCTTAATACTAAACCTATAAGTATATGCTCATAGATATATTTCCCACCATCATATATAAGTACATTTACATCTGTACATGTCTGTATTTAGACCTCTATAAATGTCATTTGCTTTTACTCTATTTTCTTTTACTTTCCTCTTGTCCCACTATCATGTTGAGCCTTCATTGGGTTTGAGCAATTCCTTTCAGTTACATTGCCCTTGATCACGTCCTAACAGGCCTTCTACACCCTCCTTACCATTGATTTCTGTACACTTGTTGTTCCCTTGTTAATAACCACTTCCTTTCCTATGCCGCCCCATCTCACATGCCCCCCACCCCCACTCCCACAACTATTGGTCCCTTTTTTTAATCCTCCAGATTCTTTATCCCACCTAACTTATCTAGATAGATCTGCAGAGATAATAAGGACACAAAAAATAAGAGCAAAACAAAGCAAGAAAGGAAAACAAAACAAGACCAATGACACACACACACACAAAAGAAAAGTCTATAAACATTTCAAGATCAGTTTGTTAACTTGTAGCAGTGTTTTCTCATTAAGCATTATGGGGTCCCATGCCTTGACCCCAAAGTCTATTTTTTGGTATTCCCTAAGGACTTCATTGAATGGACTTTAAGAGATTGAACTACTGAATTGCATGCTATATCAATTAGAAAAAAATTGAGCTTTCACTCTTTTGAGACTGAAGGAATGGATGGCTTCCCAAAAGGAAGTAACATAATGTTCAGGACTATAAAGTCATGGAAGATACATATAAAACAAACTCACTGCCCAATTTATAAGGTATCAGAGAAAACCTGATAATCATAGGTTCAGCTCCCATTCTCTGCAACACTGTCCAACATAAAGATTTGTATTCCCAGGATGTTGCTTTGCTGATATTCTTGGCCTGAGCCTGTGTGAATGTGCTCCCCCCACCCTCCCACAATGGTTCCGGAGTGAAATAACTAATTTTTATAAACTACCATGATGATAATATCGTGCTGGCTAGTCTGTGATGATCTGGGAAATGACAACTTGAAAATATTTGGGAGTTATTTGGGAGAATAACTCAGTTAAGTAACAATGGCCCTTCCAGATCAAGGTCTCATAGTCTTCCCTTTAATGCAAATCTATCTTATGAATAGATAATTTTGGAAGGTGGTCTCTTTTGATTGGTACCTCACATTGTAAAAACATTCAGTTCTTTAGATATTTTGCTTACTTTTGATTTAGGCTTCCCTCTGTAGCCCTGTGTTATTCTTGTAGGCTTTGTGTTTGCTATTGCAAGTTTGTACATGAAATCCAGGATAGCTAAAATCTATAGACACTAATTGGATTGATGGTTCCTTGGTGGCATGGCACGAGAGATTCTGGGGACATGAGGTGTTAATCACAATAAGTATGAGACAGAAGAAAATGCTCTGAAATTTATCTGTGGTGGTGATTGAACAATATTTTTTAAATATGGTTGAGTTACTGAATTGTCTGATATGTGAATTATATGCCCACCCAAAAAAACCTGTTAAACACAAAAACAAAAACCTCTCAGTTTTTACTAATGCAGCTGTACTGAAAAAGTAATCAGGAAAACATCTGACTGATTGAGTCAGGACCCTAGTTCAGGAAAACCCTTTTCAGAGGAAGTTGAATTAAGGTAGCAGGTCTCTCCATGCCCAAATCGTATCACAGAATTTTCTCAGGACCCCCCTCTTCCACTTCCCCTATTCTGGTACCAGAGCAGATAGGAGAAAAATTTTTTAAAGTTGGAAATAAATTGAATTTGAGGCTTTAATGAGGGTGAGGAGTCAGCTATAAGCACTTATATCCAACTTATAAAGGCATGAGCTGTGGACTCACAGAGGTCAGTGGAAATAGTGTGTGGGAGATATTCAGTCAACCTTGTATCTGTGTCAGCCTGTGCCTCCTCTGTGCAGGGTGTGGGCTCACTTCCCTGGTCTCTGAGGATCCAGGCAGAATGGGCAGCAAAGCTGGTGATGCCTCATCTCTATCCTTTGCATAATTACTTGTGGGGGTGTGGGCTCGATCATCTTGACATTTAAATGCTGAGTAATTTTCTCAAAAATGTTCACACTTCTCATCTCCGAGGGATGAATGCAGTTTATGCTGCATTCCAGAGAGCAGAGTGCATGAGATAACAACAGCCTGGAGAGGCCAGGGGCAGGCAAGAGTTGGCAAGGTTTTGAAACCCCTAGAGAAGTAAATGTCAAAAGTTTCTTGGATGAGTTCAACTGTATGAAGTCAACAAAGCTTGAGATAATTCATTGGCTGTACCTGGAAAGGGTGATGGTGAGACAGAGGTCAGCATGAGGAGGCTTGGCTCTGCCTTGAATGGAGAAGGCAGGGAAGAAACTCCCTTCTTGTTCTTGGGTCCTGGGGCTGAAACTGCAGCCTCACCTTGTTGAAGAATAGATTTATAAAATCTGGAGAAAGATACCTGCTTTTCAACAGGAAGCAGGAAACACTGATCCAGTGAGAAATCAGAGGACACCTGTTGCTCAGTCATTACAATCATCTGCCCAAAGGCCAAATGACAGAAACTAGGTGAAGAGGATCATGCCCAGAAGTATATTGTTGACAATGCAAGGGGGGAGGCTTTCCTTTTGGCAGCTTTGTGATGGTCGTAGCATTGTCATATGACATGAAGGACAGAGTTGATCAATATCAATATAAAAGTTTCATTGCTCTCTACCCTCCATCCCCAGTCTCTTTCACCTCAGTCTGGAAGAGGGGCTTCGACAGTCTCAGAGCTTTGTTGAAACAGTCAGCAATGAGTGTGTGGAGAAGCGGCATTCACAGTGTACCTTGCAAAGAACATGCTTCATTGCCCTCATCTAGGAAATATCTGTTGTGGAGTCTGCAAGTGCCCTGTGGGGAGACAAAGCAATCCTAGTGAGAAGGCCTTTGAGAAAGAACAAGTTTGTTCAGCTCAGATTCCTCACCAGATCCACTTAAGACCGACATTATAGGAACCAGCCAACCAGAGAAGATCAAAATGTTTTCCAATAAAGCTTCCAGAGCCTCCTCTCATTTATCAACATAAAATTTTGAAAGGTTTTTTTCTGGAAAATAGTTTACATCCAGCTCTGATTTTTTTAGAAGACTGTGGTTGCATAATGGTTATAAGTTAGACTCTTACCTAAAATCAGCAGTTTAAAATCACCAGCTGCTTCTCAGGAGGAAAACTTTCCACTCTATAAAGAGTTAAAGTCTCAAAATCCCATATGGGGTAGTGATGCCCTGTCCCAGAGGGTCACTATGAACCACAATCAAATCAACAGCAGTGAATTTTGTGAGAGGTTTTATTGTTTTGTTTTGTTTTCCATTCTGATGTCTTGGGACTCTCTTTGACTGCCAGTGTAAATGATGTTAGACAGTGGAACAAATAAGCTCCATTATTTTGTCCAAGTACGAATACATTGCACATTTGACAGATAGTTACTGAATAGCGATGCTATTTTAGAGAAGACCCAGGTCAGGCACTGAGTGTATACACATAGTGGATAGTTAGTGACTGCCTTAAACATGTCATTCATATTAGGGAGTATAGTAAAATTAAATGCCTTACATATGGTTCTTTAAGTCATGTCTTTATGCATCCATCAAATGATTGGGTGGGACCATGCAAATAGATTGTGTGATTGGTCAGTGTTTCCACTCGTCTTCCTGTCAGGGTGCCATCTCAGAAACAGGAACAGAGAAATCCCCGTGACAGCCCTGAAGGAAGAGGCAACAGTGGTGCTCAAGGAGGTCCTGCGGAAGTGGTGGAGGCTCCTCAGGCCATCCCCAGGAGGCCAGAGGCACCCGTGCTGCAGCTTTGAACCCCAAATACAAGAAAGCATGAGGCAAAGCAGTGCATGGGCTTTCAGGTCTGTGCAACAAGACAGAGATCAATGGACAATGTGCCAGAGGACCAGATGGCAAGAGATGGATGCTGGCAGAAGAGAGACCCTGCTATGGACCCAAGATGGTAGCCATCATGTTTTACAGTCCTGAGCTGTGGTAGCCTGTTCACTTCTCTAGTAACCCCCCACAATTGTGAGTATGTTCTGTGCATTCCGTGTGGCCATGGCAATGGGTTATTGAATCCAGCAGAGAAGTTGAGTCTTGAGGGAGGAAGAGTTGGAGTCAGAATACAGAAAGGTGAAGGCCTCTGTCTGTGGCAGTCAGCCTTGGACTGCGGAGGAGGTGGGTATTTGCTCTCCTTCGGGTAGCTGGAATCAGTTGGATGTGGCCTCCAAGCCATTTTCTCAGGGAAAAAGAAAAAAGCAAATATGAAGCTGGTTTTCAGCAGTTTCAATGTTAAACTGCGTGCCACAGGATTCTGTGGTATGCCACAAAAGGTCAGAAGATGCCAGGGAAGAAAACACAGAGGACATGTGAGTAGGATCTGGAATCAAGAGTCAGATTCTGCCAGTGAAGAAGTGCACAAAATGGGCTGAGAATCAGGCCACTGTAATCTTAAAAGTTCAAATATAAAAAAGGGATGTTTGCCTGAAATGTTCATATTACTCAATCTGGTTAATAAAGAGTAACTACCATGGGTTTGAACTAGCCCATCAACGGGAACCAGTCTTCCAGCTTTGAAGGAATCATAAGATCATAAAAAGAATGAATGGACAAGAACCATTAGATCTCAGGTCTAGAGTCTGTTGGTTTCATCTGCCCTCTGAATCTCCTTTCTGAAAATAATGGAGAAAGAGAGAGAGAGAAGTGAAATAACAAAGACATCAAAATAGGGGATGTTCTTGTATCGAAGCAAATTATAGACTAAATAAAATATAAGGGATGGAGACTGGTTCTTTGTTTTTAGAGCCCCAGTGGAGTAGTAAGCTACAACTTGGTCTATAACCAAAAGGACTGTAGTTCATGGCCATCAGTTGCTGCTCAGGAGAAAAAAGAGACATTCTGCTTTCCAGAAGATTGAGTCTTGGAATCCCCCCGAGAGAGTTCTACTCTGTCCTGTAGACTCACACTGCGTCGGAATTGACTCAGTGGCAGTGAGTTTGAGTTTGGTAAGAGAAAAATAAAACTTCATAGCTATTGCAGTGAAAAGAATAAGTGAAAAAGTAATAAGATAGTCTCCGAATGGTCTCTAATGACTTTAGAGACCATTCAGTAAAGCTAAGAATAGTGGCAAATAACGTTGAAATTATAAGCAAAAGCCAGAACAAGGTAGGATAATATATGACATTCAAAAGTATGAACTTCACTCTGTATGAAAGACATTTTGGATAATTCTGAGCAATAAATTGGTACCATTA
>PVJH01007225.1:0-49464 GCA_004026705.1 Nesogale talazaci
TCAAAATCCTAAATATGAGAGTATGGAATTTTTATGCCACTGGCAGATATATGTATGTGAGCCATTTCTTTAATATGGTATACTTCACAACATCACTTAGTCCTCTTTTCAATAATAAATAATAGCAACTGTGGCAGTCATGTGCTAATGTTAATTTTATGATTGAAATGTAAGGGTGGAGTCTAGCCTGTTAATCTGAAGACAGCCATTGAGTAGCCAATGAGGTCTCCATGTGGGCATGGCTTTCTCCTGAGACTTCTGGGAAATCTCGCGATATTTCCCTCGTGGAGATGAGAAGCTATCTTCCCCAGTTTGGGGGCATTAGTCTCAGGGATGATGAATCACAGACAAGACAAGATGGCAGCGTCTGAGGAACTGAAGGAGAAGTCACACGACTTTACCCTGATGGAGCCAGACCTCTGAAGCTGGAGAGACCATGTGGAGACCCCTGGCAGCAATGCTTCTGCCACCACTGGATGCTGTTGATGTACCCGGAGTCCTAGAAGCGAGGAGCCATGGGGATACCCCTGCCAGCACCAGGACTCTGCACCCACTGACCTGTGACTTCGAGAGTTGAAAGGAGATATTATAGACTGGTATCGGGCATATGGGCTAATATTGGGCTTATGACTTTGAACTGGACTGGGTTGGGATGCTTTCTCAGTGTTCCATTCCTTTTGTATATAAACCAATCCCTTATATCCATATGCATGTCTACAAATTTGTTCCTCTAGTCTACCCAGACTGACACAGCAGCAAACAACTGAGACAATAATAAGATACCTAGACTTTAGAGACAAAGGAGAAAGCAGGTTTAAGAAATATACAATCCCCTCCCCCCAAAAAAGAGAAATAACCAATCCCCACTGGGCACTGAGAGAACTTAAATGGCATAAAATATACTGAAGAAGAAGGTAATATTGTAGCAATACCCAAATACATATTGATCCTCAGGGAGGGTATTTTTTTCTTCTCACATCTGCTTTAACATAAAACTTTGTGCAAAGTGAGAGTATAGGGTATGAGCTGGTATAAGATATGAATATGAATAAGTTGGTGTATCTCGTGTTGTGGCCAAGAAAGGTAGTAAAGCAGCGGAACCTGGGTTTGCATCCTGTTAGCAACTCACGATTCTGGGGAGTTACATAAAACCTGGAGAGAAATTCATGTGCAACTCCAACGCCAGGGATCCAGTCTCACTTTGGTATAAATAAGGGTTATAATGAACTCTCAACAGTGTGTGTTGTTGGTTGCTTTCGAGTCCACTCTAATTCAGTGCGCCCCATGAGCAACAGAACCAAAGGCTGCCCAGTCCTCCCTTCAGTACTTGGTGTGCTTGAGCTAAGCGTGTGGCCAGCATGTGCCTCCACCCATTCGCCAGCACTATCTTGGATTATATCTCATTATCCATCAGATTTTCATGGATTTTCAAAAGTAGATTGCTAGATTCTTTAGCCCATCTGTCTTAGTCTGGAAGCCCCTCTAAAGCTTATCCACCAGTGACACTGCTGGCATTCAAAGTACCACTGACATGAACTTCAGTCTCAGATCAAAATAGAAATCATCATATAGGACAAACACATAGACATGGGATAGAGTATAGCCATAGCGACACCTCTCTGAAGTACTTTGGAGGAAAAATTCACAATGATTTCATAGAAGCCTGTGGAACACTAAGTTCTTTACTGAAGCCCATCTTGTGTTAATATATTTATTATTATTTATTGTCAGACCCTCATTTTTACTGTGTGCCCTGCAAAAGGTTTTTGATAAAGAAAACATAAACATATACTTTTCCCCAAGAAAATATAATGTAGACTTTTAGCATACATTTTTTCAGATGTGAGATCCCATTCCAAACTGAGAAATCATATTTACCAAAATCACCAATTATACTGCCTTATGGAAACTTTGTTTATTAAGAGAATATAAATGTGTCTAATATTTGCACTCCAGATAGTTTTCTGAAACTAGAGACCATTTTTCTCTGAGGTGAAAGTGTGCTAGTATAGGCAAATATTACTCAGATTGAATAATTCATTATCCAATTTGTAACTAATTGCTTGTACACACAAAGTGAAAAGTTTTCCACAGAGTTGAATAACTCCATCCCTTCCATTTCAAGGTGTCACCACATTAGACATGCAAAGTAGGATGCGTTTCAAGGAAAAGTCACATTAGATTGCTTAATGATGTAGGTCTTTTAAAAGTATTTGTTTATTATTTATATCTCATGAAACCAATTACTAATATAAGCACTTCCTAAACAGATTTTCAAACAATTGCAACTGAGCATGAAAATATCCCCTAAAATTAGATGCCAACATATCTCCCTTAGAATTAATAGCCAGAATGCATCATTCCACTATGTCAATATGTTCACTGTTAGTAAATATTTTTCATTCATTGTGATTTGCGATTAATGCTAATAAAGACAAAGGGACTGCATGGATGGCTGAAAAATGTGTGTTTCCAGTATTGTTATCGGTAAAGAAGGGGTCTCTTTTGGGAGAAAGATGAGGCTTTCTACTTCTGTGGAGTTACAATCTCCGAAACCCAAAGTGCCGCCTCTATCTTTTCCTGAAGGGTCACTGTATGTAGGCAATAGCTGCATGACAGTGATGCTTTTGCTTGTCTGTTTGTTTTATAGGATAATACAGCTTTATGGAAGATCCTAGATTCATAATTGATTATTGCTTGCAACTAATCTGAAAAGTATCTTGTTACTATAAAATGAAGGTACATAGAAATTTCAGAGATCTACACACACTGTATTTAAACTGGGTGACAACCCTTTTTAAATTTAAAATGCCTTGCACTGAATTAAACTGTATATTGGTTCATGTAAAAATATAAGATACGACAGGAACCAGTTATTTGAAATAAAGCTAATATGAAGTATTTTTGTAATAAATATCTAATGTTTAGTTTTTATTCTCAATATCAGCAGTCCCTGGAGGCACAAAGGGTTAGAGTTGGCAGTTAGAACCCGCCCAGACACTTTGAAACACAGGTGTGGTCTGTAACACACAAGATCACCTGGAGTCAGAGTTGGCTCAATGACAGTAAGGACATTCATATCAAAGAAGACTCAATTTAAGAAATAGAAGGCAATGCAGACCAAGAAATAAAAGAATCTAATGTCAGAGATTTATAGCACAACTTGCAATAATTTACTTCCATTTCTGCTTATTTTTAGGGATGGAACTTAGTCAATAGGAAACTGCAAAAACAGAAGGTACTACATGGTTCTTTTTATGCCAAATGATACATTTTTAAAGGCCTGCATAACTATCACGAAAATACCAAATTAGCATGCCTCAAATTATTTAATTCATTAATAAAATGAGCTAAGTGGTAAGATATCACAACCAATTAAAGAGAAATTAAAGAATCATAAAGAAAGTTTCATTATGGGTTAAAGAATTAAGTTTAGAAATTATTTGAAATATATTGTTTTTGCTTTAAATAGGATGTTGAGGAAAAGAGAAAAATCAACTGCACACAATTTATTTTCATGACTATTGACAAGAATTATTCTCATTGTGAATAATTATCTACACATTACAAAATTGGAAAGAAGTTCAAAAGCAATTAAAGCCTAAAATCAATATCCTAGAACACTATTATAGTCTATCAATATGGAATTTTTGCACTGTAGATATTTAATTATCTCCTTTTATTCAAAATTACATTACAGTGATATTTCCTTGCTCCTTAGCAATTAATATTATTCCAGAGAAACTACACTTAGATGAGCCCTCACAATTCATTTGCAACGGTGACTAGAGTAATTTTTCAGAATTGCTGTGTTAGAAAGGGAACAGTGAAAAATCTAAGTTCAGTTTTCAAATGCTTCTTTCTAGTTCCAGCAGCAATATCATGTTCCTTGCATTGCATAAGCATCAGAGATATAACTGCAACTCGGGAGGACAAGTTAACCAAACACGATATGTAAATAACAAAAAACAAACTCGAGTTGCTTACAAATCATTGTGACCCAGGAAGACAAAGTAGAACTGCCCCTCTGTGTGTCTGATGCTGTAAACGCTTATTAAACCAGAGAGCCTCATCTCTCTTCCCCTGCCCTGCTGGCTGCAGCCCGACATGCTGTCAGGACTCCTTACTATCTAAGCAGCATAGGAAAGGATCCAAAGTGTAGTAGATCAGACTTAGTTGCCTACAATAAATCCTAGTAGGTTACTTGTATCCAGTTATATGGAGACTCTCTTAAAAATAATTCTTGTCTTCTTACATGTAAATAAAGATCATGGAAAAAATATATCTTTTTTGAGGGAAAGCCTGTTTATGTGCACATTCACTTATACATCCCCTTATTCCATATAAGTTATGCTTCCTTGACTTCTTTTTTAACTGTTTGTAAAATTGCACCTATATTTTAATCAATGAGTTTAATAACAGATTTTAATAATGGGCAGATATCTGGTGTGCAATTACTGACCTCTTCCTATCTGGAGGATGGAAGGGTGATGAAGGTCCATAGAAAGATGGACACAGTTCCAAGGATTCGTTGTGGTTAGTTGCCATCGAGTTGGTCCCCACTCATTAATGACCCCATGGACAAAAGACCACAGAACAAGACTATTCTCTACCAATCTCACATCTTGTCCTAGGCTTATCCCATCAATGCAGCCAATGTGTCGATCCATTGTGTCAAAGATCCTCCTCTTTTGAGCTAGTCCTCTACTTTACTGAGTATGATGTCCTTTTACAAGGATTGGACTTTCCCGACAACATTTCCAAAGTATGTGAGATGAAACCATGCCGTCACGGACTATAAGGAGGATTCTAGCTAGACTTCTTATAGATTTCCAATATAGATTTGTTTGTTCTTTCGGGAGTCAATGGTACTTTCAAAATTCTTCCCCAGCACCATAATTCACATGAATCAATTCTTCTTTGTTCTTCTTTATTTAATGTCCAAATTATACACATGTATGAAGCGATTGAAAATACCTCAATGACTTGGATCAGACACATCGGAGTTCTCGAAGTAGCATCCTTTGCAACCCTTTAAAAAGGTCTTGTGCAGCGGATGTTCCCAGTGCCACTTGTCTTTCGATCCCTTGTCCAGGAGCCATGATTGCAAATCAAAGCAAGATTAAAATTTCAACAACTTCAATTGCTTCTCTGTTCATCATGATGCTAGCTATTGTTCCAGTTGTGAGGATCTGGGGTCTTCTTTTCATTCAGTTGTCACCCATACTGAAAGCTGCTGTCCTACACCTTCATCAGCAAGTGCTTCAAGTCCTCCTCACTTTCACTGGGAGAGGTTGTGTCATGTGTAGTTGCACAAGTTGCTAATAAACCTTCCTCTAATTCTGATTCCAAATTTCTCTTCATATAAGTCAGCTTCCCAGTTGGATTATTTACTATGCACACAGATTAAATAGGTCTTGTGGGAGCACACAATGCTGAAGCACACCTTCCATGATAATAAGCCATATAGTGTGCCATTGTCCTGCAGACACAACTGCCTCGTGGTTCATGTGCAGGTCCCATATGAGCATGGTGTAGTATTATAGGGGGAAATACAGCTGTGCAACCAGAAATGGGGCTTGGGAGTGGGTGCGTTTTTCTCCAAACTTATATCTGCCTATGAAAACAATATTTTTTGCATGAATAATACATTGAGATGTCAGATAAGGAAAAGAGAGGTTTATTGCATACAGGCAAGTACAAAAGTCTTTTGGTAGTAACTCCAATGGAGGATTAAGCTACACTAAGAACTATTAGTCTTCATGTGCTATATAATCTCTCAAGGGAATATTTTTAATTTGGACTATGATACTGGCAAATTCCCTGTCTTCCACCAATCATAATGATCAAAGCTCCTATTCCAGTTGAAGAGTGTAGAAAAACATATTAAAACTTTTTTCACCACCCAACTCAGGAGAACGGAAAAGAATAACTAGTAGAATGTCCCACATTATAATGAGCGTGTACTTCTGAAGTCTCAAGAGACTGATTTTATTGTCACTTTATTTTCAAAAATTTAAGAGCTATTACTAGATATTTTAAACTATCCAAATACAATTTAGTATAAGATAAAACTTCACCATCTGGTCTAGTCTTTAGCAACACCTTCATCAGCTTCCCAAAGTGATAGCAAAGAAGAGTTATTTGTTCCATGTCTCCAGCCTAGTTGCCACCATGTTGACTGATTCCTTATTAATACATCTCATGAGCTGTTACTGTAGAACATGAAGAAATGCAAATGATCTTACTGGTACAATTGGAAAATATTATAATTGATATAAAATGAACAAGGGACCTCTAATTATGCACATTAATAGGACAAAAATGCACGTAATTCTGCTTATTATAGTTTAATGACATCAGTTTTATGATTGGGATTTCTGCCATTTCTCTTAGCATGCTGTACCAGTCTTATTAGGCAATTAGTAAATTGCTTCAAACTATACACGGCGGTTCTAAAATTTAACCACCTTGTGTTTCCTTTTCTCTTCAGATTTCTTCATGACAGAAAAATGTTTTTCAGCTTTACTCAGTCAATAGCACGGGTATTACTGTTCCGCAAGAACAGTGCTGATATCTGAATATTGAAAAGTGCCTCATTTATTGCTCCCTGGTAGATTTTAAATACATACAAAATATCTTTCAGTGTATTTTACTCCTCTAAAATGAATAAGTATGCAACTTAACACAGGCTATGGGGCTTTATGAAAATACACTCAACCAGACATGACACTTACTGGGCAGATAAGAGGAATAATAGTAGAAAAATTAGAAAATATTTCATTTATTAGTAGGTCATGGGAAATCAATGTTATTACAATATCCACAATATGAATGAAAAGCAATACCCATAATAATAATTTCTTCAGCTGCTATGCAGTCATTTGGACAAAAAATATGTTCTAATATACTTAATTAGCATTTATTCCAAGTGTAATAGTAAACATAAAAATATACAGTGTTTTATACTTTTTAAGTTACTTTGATTTATCAGGTGAATTCTCTTTGTAACTTGTATTTCAAATAAAATTTTTTAGGGGGCGCATCACTGCTCTCTGGTGGTCATGGGAGCTATTTAGCCTTGCTCCTGGAGAGCCGCTGCTGGATTTCAACCGTCAAGCCCGTGGGCCGCAGTCCCACCCTCAACCACTATGCCACTAGAGCTTAGCCCTCAAATAAAATTCTTATAGTTGTAAAACCTCATGATTTTTATAACCACTGTAAGCATTTACTTCAGATATATATATATATATGTGTGTGTGTATATATGTATATATTACCATGATTGGAATATTTCAGATTTTATTTCTGTTCTTTTAGTAATTTTAGGCATTTTTGATAAACCAGGGGAACTCTCTTACTAGTCAAGAAGGTCATTCATAATTATTAGTGTTTGTAGTGCAGTGATATAGACCATTAAGTTTTTCAAACATTCCAAGGATCTTGCCAACCTCCACTGGGACGCCATTCAAACTTAACTTCTGAGACATATCTGTGATTTGTGCATAGTAAGTATACTTGACTTAATTAGACTATGTGAGTGCAGCATTTGAAGAACTGAATCTTGTTATTACTTTATTATGGTTCAAGCCTAGATTTCATTATTGAACTGTCATATTTTAAGCAGGCAAATATATATACACATACATATAATGTATTGAAAATATATTTGTACACCTAATATATAAAGAAATGCATATGACAAAGCAGGGGTCACAGAGTTGTTGAAGCAGCTAAGTTCAGTTTAGGTAAAGTCTTTAAGTCATATATTAGGCTGAAGGCTTTCCCTAACTCATAGAGCTGCCTGAATTGATAAACGAAGAAGCAGAAAGAGGATCTTCAGAAGCGAGAAGATCATAGCCCGGTGGGGAAGAGGTGGATGAATCCAAGGTCAGGGGTCAGGCTTGACCCCCACAGTCCAATGAATACCAGGTCAGCAAACAATGTGTGGAATGATTTCCTTCAGACTTAGGATTTAGAAGTCAATGTAACTGATGTAGGATCCAAATTAGGATGTAGAAAAGAAGCCTTCTCCTGGGGTTTTCTTAAATAGGGATAGCCCAGCCCCCATGAGGAAACTGTCTTTCAATTGCACCAGGATTGTGACCTGACCAGGGAGGTTGTACTTAACGCTCTTGAAATTATTTTGCAGTCAAGCATAGATCCCAACATGGATGCTTATGTTCTGTCAGTTTGAGCTAAGGAGAAGGTGTCAATTGCTAAACTGCTAAGAATTCGGACACAGCCAATTTGACTCAACATCTAACTAGCACCTGGCCTTTGAGTGGAACTCAAGATGTAAATGATTTCCTTGCACTATGAGACAAAGTCCTGTGTCTTTTCTGTACATAATTTCCTATATCTGTGGACTATTTGGATTGCAGTTGCACATAATTAAAACTGAAAAAATATATATTTTAAAGATTGAGACAGAAAATTCCATGAGTGCCACATTTTACCCTTTTACTTTAGGGACAAAAATTCCCAAGGAGACTATCAGGGCTCACTCAAGAAATGGATAATGCTGTCTTAAAATATGTTGGTTCTATAGACCAAGTCTTCAATGAAAATATAGAGTATTTATTATTTGTAAGAAATTAAGCAAAGTAATGTAGTGGACATAATAATGAGTAAGAAATTAAGCAAAGTAATGTAGTGGACATAATAATGAGTAAACAGGTACCTTTACATTTGAAAGATTATATGTAGAAAAAAGTTAATTAGTGAAATATGGAGGAAGTGGTTCATAGGTCTTGAGTATGTATTCATAGCTAGAAATATGATATTAAACAGAATATTAAATATTACCTAGCTCTAATGGTCCTCATCAGGTTAAAGACTTATTCATAACTACATTCAAGGTTAGTGCAGAAATGAACTGATACAATAACACAGTGTTTCTCAACCTTCCTAATGCCACCACTCTTTAATATAGTTACTCATGCTTTAGTGATACCCAACCATAAAATTATTCACATTGCTACTTCATAATTGTAATCTTGCTACTGTTATGAATCATAATGCAAATACTTTATGCAGCATTTATTTTCTTTGTTACAAATTGAACATAATTAAAGTATAGTGATTAATACAAAAACAATAATAATATATTGTGAAATATTTATTTCTAATGACAAATGAAATTTTGTCTTGAAGCATGATGTAGCATGGCTTACAGTCTTCACACCAAATACTTGTAAGTGGGTGTATCTGCATGTGTGTGGACGCACCCGGAGACAGATGAGTGGTGTCTCGCTTTCAATGGTCTTAGGTGACCCCTGTGAAAGGGTTATTAGACCACCAAATGGGTCGCAACCCAAAGATTGAGAAGCACTGCTCTAGTAAAACAGAAACCACTAACCAAACCCACTGCCACTGAGTCCATTCGGACTCATAGCAACCTCACATAAATTTCTCAATGCAGTAAATCTTTATAGAAGACACTCAACTCACTCATCTCCAGCTAAGTGTCTAGCAGTTTAGAACCATCAACCTGAGGTTAGCAATCCAACACTTCAAGTAATGTGCTAATGCTTAAGAGATATACAATATGTATAAATCATAAGCAAAGTTTTATATATATACATATGTATTAACCTGAATGCCTATCAGTAAAAAAGAAAGAAATTAATTTGATGCATTGCACCTGATGCATCAGTTAAAAAAATTAAGGAATCCATGAAGTGCATCATGTCATGGCACCAATCAACTTGGAGAACATTATGCTGGGTAAAATGAGTCAATCACAAAAGGATAAATATTGTATGAGGCTACTGTTAAGGGGAAAAAAATTAAGCAAAGCAAGACAAAGACGTCCAACCCCAGAAGAATAGACTTTGGAGCTTACCAAGTGTGGGTGCTCAAGAGAAGAAAGGTGTACTTACAGGAAGGAGGGTAGACAGGTATTAACTTGGGTGGAAGGACAGATAGTAAGTCACTAGAGGAAGAGGAGACATCAAGAGTCTGGAGTAAGGTAAGCAATTGAAGAGTTTGATACATAAATTGTGGAATACAAAATTGATTATCTGAAATGAAAACCTTGACCTAATTCTCAATGAAAAATTATATATATATATGTATATATATATATATATCCCACTGAAAATAAATATATTCCAACTCATAGCAACATTCTATATGGGGAATCTTGTGGCACTCGAACTCTAAGTGCAATGTTGGAGGATCATTTTATAGAAGGAAGATGTGGCGTGTGCTGTCATATGTATTTCCAACCTTACAGACCCTAGAGTATACTCTGTCCTACAAGATCCTAGGAGTCTGTGAGCATGTAAAACCAGGATAAACATATTTTAATCAATTAATCCTAAACCTAAAGGAATATCACATGAAAATTCTAAATTTACTTATCATTATATCCATCATAGTGTTGCTTTTCTGTGTTATCATGTCGGTTCCAACCCCTAGTGACAGAATGAAACACCACCTTGGTGGCATATGTGCAAATGTGCTTGGCACACTTAATGTATGGATTGTGATGAGATGCTAGAGCCACCAATAAAAGTATTTTAAAAAAGAGAATGGAACACCATCTAGCTTCATAAATGTTCCTATACCTAAGCCTCTTGTTGCAATCACCAGTTGATTACACGCAAACACATTGATGATTTAAAGGAAAATGAACAGATTGTGGGGAAAGGGAGGAAATAAGTGCTGAATCGACATTATAAAAGAGCCAAGAAGGGGTAAGTTTTAAAGCAGAAATTGAATTTTTATTTCAGAGTTAGAGATAACAGTTTCTCAGAGAATGAGAATAAAAGACTCTTGAGGCAAACTTAATGGGAAAAAGTTATAGAAAAGTTCATGCTTGGAATTCTATACTCATCTCACTATTAGAAATAGGAGGCAAGTTGCCAGAAAACAAAATAAGGTGCTTGTTGCAGACCAAAAGGTTCTGGCTAGTGTTCTATTAGAATTGAAAGATAACTAACAAACTCACCGCCATCACGTCAATTCTGACTCATGGTGACCCTGGAGCAACTACCCCCTTTGGGTTGCTGAAGCTGTGAATCACAATGCGAAAAGAAAGCCCCATCTTTGTCCCCAAAAGACTCTCTTGTGATTAGCAGAACAAAAAATAATCCTCCGTGCCATAAAGACTCCCCCATATAACAACAGTGGTAACTATTAAATTGTGTGATTGCTTCTATAAGCACGTATAAGAAAGTAGAACATAATGTTTAGTGTATTAACTGCTGATAGGTCTACACAGAATACCAACCAAGTAGAGATTTTGAGGCCATTAAATGAAGTACTTTCCAAGTGACTGGAAAAAAAGAATGAAATTTTTAATGGAACTTTTAAAGGTGCTTTAAAAGGGAAGGGATGCCTAAAAAAGTGAGCCCATGGATTGAAGAATAAAAGTTGTATGTCAAGGGACTAACCATTTTCATCAGAATGAAAAATAGCTGTGAAAGGTATGAGATGTCTGTGCATGAAATGTGTGAAGGAAAATAATGAAAATAATGTCAGAAAGGATTGTCATAGAACCTAAGCCCTCAAGTTTCAAATTATATCAAAGTTCAGGTCATGAGGATAAGTCACTGAAGAGAAATACAAGTGAGAATCCTTGGCATCCAGGAATCAAGGAACTGAGAGACATAAGATTTAAATAGTGCTTCATAGAATGAAATCACATGGAATGATAATGAAAGGTGGTGTGCAAATGTCATTGAGACAAATCTATTTCCTCCCTATATGTCTGAGATGGGAAGTAAATGTCCAAGAAAAAGATAGAAAGAATAGCAAGTGATGCACGTTACATGTTGAGTAGGTTTTTACATGAGTTTTAAAAGCTTAAAAGGATGCCAAGACACCAGTGGTTTAATTGGAATTCTGGTCTCCCACGCAGGAGCCTTGGGTTTGATTCTTGATATGACATCTGGTGCACAGCCACCATCCATGTGTTGGTGTAGACTTTCACAGTGCTGTGATGTTACACAGGTTTAAGCAGAGCTTTTACATTGATACTGACTTAGTAGAAAGTTATGGTGAACTACTTCTGAAAATCCGCTTTGAAATCCCTATGGATCAAAATAGTCCAAACCTTGACCAGTAATGGGAATGGGAATGACACAGAGCGAGGTAGCCAGTTTTTCAGTTGTGCATGGAATCACCATGAGCCGACAGCCATCTTGACAGCAGCTAACAACAAATGAGAATGGCAATTTCTTTCTCCAACTCAAGGAATTCAGGACTCAGAGAATGAAATGCTCCATTGGGCAGATTGATCACTTACAAAGCAAGTGATGTTCCCAAAAGACAGATTTCCAACCCTTCCTGAAAATGATCATCCTCCTAAAATATGAGGAGGCTTCAAAAATTCATGGAAAAATGGAATTGAAAGGTAATGGACTTTTTTATACAAGTATTTTGAAGTCCTATAATATAGTAATAATATATTCTACATGTAACATAATCATACATATTATTTGTAATCCTGAAATCTTTTTTTTCTACCCCTAGAAAAGATACTACTTATTCATTTAGGAGTTCAAATAATTCTAGACTCATGCAAGCTAAGTAAAAATTACATTAATTTAATGACATGACATGACTCCATGTAATATCACTCATGTTTCATTGAGACATTTGCTACAACGAACAAAATTAATTCTTGACAGAATAGGTTTCTTTGTATTATAATGACTTTTGTCAAGCAGTTTGACTCTGTTGTCCATCAGGTTTTTACATTTGTATTTAAAATGTGTATTCATATGGCAAAATGGCCTCCTCATCATTTTCCCATGAGCTGCTTCTCATTTAGTTAAATTCCTCTTCAGGGAACTAGGCTCCATTGATTTCCAAGTGAGATCAGCATGTAGATGAGATTTTTAGACCATATTGAAGAATGAAAAATTGGACTCCTCATCACTCTTCCTCAAGAGGGGAAGGCAGCATTCAACAGAGGTAAAGAATGAAAATAGCAGGAGGAAAATGCAGAAACCAAGAGAACAGCAGGTAGAAGAATTCATGGCTTCTCTAGTATATAAAACTTTACCTCCAATATGCTGCCAAAATTACTGAATGATTTAATACAAGATGTTATTCTAGCTTTTAAAATATATTGGTTTCCAAGGTTTTTATTCTTTTGTTTCTCTGAGATTTCTTGACATGTTTTACCTGGGTCTAGTTTCTTTTACAAAGTTGCAGGGGATAGTATTTTAGGGCACTTTGCTAAGATTTACCCACAAAAGTCCTCTTGACCTTGATCAAGGCCACATGGCAAGATTTCTACTCCTTATGTTGAAAACAAACCTAATATCTTCAGTCATATTTTCATCTGGTTTTGTTATTCCACGTGTGAGAATTATTTCTCTGAAAGGTCTGATTTGCTACTATTAGTCATTGTTCAACAATATGCCCAGTAAAACAATTGTGATCCAATGCAAACAAATGAAAGCAGATGGTCATGTCATAATGTAGAAAGGTTAGCCCTTTATAGAGTAGTATGCTAGAGATAAAATATAGGCAGTTTATTTTTAAATTTCCCTCCAAAATTCAATATGAATGTGATTGAAATAAGTTTTCCCAATATTTCCATTTTAAATACAATTATATTTCTAAAGTAAGGCATCAACAAAATTAACCCAGAACTCAAGGAGTTAAGTGACATTTTGAAGATTCTTGATTAAAATATTTAGGCCCATATTTATAAATCTAAGTAATAGAAAATATTACTCAATATAGAAAGCATGATATTTGGATAAGTAGAACACATTTGAGAATATGACTATTTGAAAACTCACTAATTAAAATTTTCTCCTCCAACATTAGGAATTTTATGATATTTTAGTTGCTTTTCTGCCATCATCTTTGTAGATTTTCATTCAAGGTTCAATGAGTTGGCCAATTTCAGTAGCTTGTTGAAACATTGCATCTAGAAAGTGAAAAGAGGTCTGAGTGTCTGACGACAAGACCTTTCACCATGTTGCAAGTTAGAGTGCTTTTGGTATCATTAACATCTGCTTAAATGGTGCCAAAGTGGTAGCTGATTCTGGAAACAGAAGCTTCCAATGCACAAGATGAAAATGGAAGGTCAAGTTTATTTGATTTTAATCACCCCAAAGTGCCTTTGCCGGGAAAACCTGGTCCAAGATTCTCAGGAGGAAATGTACTTAACACCTCCCAAACTCCCTTTTCAGCACTGATTCCCCACTACACTTACCACACCAGATGGAATCTTGAAAAAGTGCTGCAGTGTAATCAGGACTCAACATTAAAATAAATTTTGTACAAAGCACTAAGGCTAACCCCCATTTCCAAACCACTTTTGGACCATTTCTTTGACCCTCCATTTATTTTGCCAGCAGTCATCCATTTTAAATGTTATGGAATGTTCTCTCTCTCTCTCTCTCTCCCTCTCTCTCTCTCTCTCTCTCTCTCTCTCTGTGTGTGTGTGTGTGTGTCTCTTCCTCTAATGTAACATGTATAGAGAAAGCATTTATGTAAATAACCCTTTAGAAAATAAGGCTGTTTTGACTGAAACAAAAATGTGGGCAGATGCTATGGAAAATTCTACTCTTTTTTCTTAATATCATGCTAAGGGAAAGATATTTAAACAAATGACAAGTAACATTTTATGCATTCAATATTATGTTGACTCATTTTTCTCCAATATTACTATTTGGCCATTTGGACAGAAAAAATGGATGACATTTCTTCTGATACATAGGTCATCAGGACACACATCTTCTCCCACTACAGTTGTGTCGTTTGTACTATTGGTTAACCTTGACGCACAGGACTGGAAATGATAGAAGAGACCACCTCCATAAGGTTTTCTTGCCGGGAATCTTTATAAGAACAGTTTCTCAACTCTTTTTTTCCAATTAGGAAAAAGGCAAAGTTTTCTATTCTCAAAAGCATTATAGACTTAAAAACTCACAGGGCCAGTTCTAGACTCAATTATAGGGTTGCTGAGTCACTGTAGACTCGATGGTAGTGAATTTAGGTATTTTTGTTGTTGCTGCTTTCTTTCAAGGATCTATTAGTGACTTTGAAAAATTGGTCTTCACTTAGCAGCCATGTACTTAAGCAATGGGTCATCAGGCTGCTTACCATGGGTTAAAGAGTAAACAGCATGCACACACATACACACACAAAACCACATTACACAGTTCTATAACATGGCATTTGTGTCAGTCCAGGTAGACTAGAGGAACAAATTTCATAGACACGCATATGGATATAAGAAAAAGGTTGATATACAAGAGGAATGGGACATTGAGAAAGCATCCCAGCCCAGTCCAGTTCAAAGTCATAAGTCCAATATTAACCCATATCCCTCATATCAGTCTATAAAGTCTCCTTCTGACTCACGAAGTCACAGGCCAGTGGGTGCAGAGTCCCGGCGCCAGCAGGGGTCCTCTCATGGCTCCTCATTTCCAGGGCTCAAGGTCCATCAACAGCATTCAGTGGTGATAAAAGCAGCTCAATCCTGCAGGGGTCTCTCCATGGCTTCTCCAGCTTCAGAGGTCTGGTTTCATCAGGCCAAGGCCATGTGGCATCTCCTCCGACTCCTGCAACAGTTTGGATACTGCCACCTTGTCTTCTTTGTAATTCCTTATCTCTGAGACTAATTCCCAACAACCAGAGAGATAGCTTTTCGTCTCCACAAGGGAAATATCATGAGATTTCCCAGACATATCTGGAGAAAGCCATGCCCACACAGGGGCTTCATTGGCTACTCCGTGGCTATCTCCAGATTAGCAGGCTAGACTCCACCCCTACATCTCAATCATGAAATTAACATAAGCACATGACTGCCACAGACCACCCTTGTTAATTTCACATGTTCACATAACTCTGTAATCATATGTAACTTTCAAATCAACAATAAAACCATATCTATGTCTAACAGGATAAAACTAAAATGTATACAATTCAACATGTGTCACCATCATTTAAAAATAACATTCGTTAAGTGAACAAAACAAAACATATCCTTTGCCTTAAAATTGCAGTTACATAATATCTACACCTTGATCCTGTAATCCTATGAGTATATATCCCACCACCTATGAGAGTTTGCAAGTCAATCAGCCCATGCCTTTATTCCCCCATTTGGGGTATCTAATTTCTATATTGCCTACTTACATCAACCCAGTACTCTGAGGAAACAATCATATCCAACATGGAGACTCTTCATTCCAGTTGGAAACTCCTGAAGTGCGCATCCATTAGCAAAGTAAAATCAGGACATCCATTTTATGCCATCCATAAAATCAGCAGTTATATGCACCATTTCACAGACTCAAATGGCTTCTCTTCCTCTGGGCGGGTTCTGGTCAATTCAGTGTTGGCTGTTTCACTTACCCGCACCAGGGTAGCCATTGGTCGCCTTCCTTTTAGACTAAGGTCCCATCATAAATTCTCAACATGCCTAGTTCTCTCATGCTAGGTCATGAACTTCAGACCAGTCAACCCGCTCTCATCTCCTCTATTTCCTGTGACCCAAGTCCCACAGGTGTCAGTGGCCAAATTCAACCCACCTATTTATTGATGCAGTTCTCCTATTTCTACTCAAAGAGTAGATCCAGGTGGAAACCTAGCAACAATTTCAGCCTGCCACAGGTTTCCTTTAACATTAGTCCCAGAGAGGAGTTATCTTCATGGTTCCATATTCCAACTGCTAGCACAGACCACAATTCAAAGTTTCCAAAAAGGAAAAGTTCTTCCTTCTTCAATGGTCACCGTGACCTTCTCTAAGAATTCAAACATGCTGAGTACTCCAAAAGACTGGGTGAGGCTACTTTCTTCAGAGAAGTTTTTCCAGGTGTGGCCTAAACCCATCTAAGAACAAGGTGGGGTTAATCTCTTCAGAGATGTCTTTGAAGCTGAGTCCTAAACCCTCTAGAGATCAATGCTTGGCTTGAGGTAACTGGATTTACAAACTTTTTCATACTCCCCATAAAAATTTCTATACATTCTTATATTTACAATAACAGGCATAAGAAATCAGTATAAACAGCATAGAGTCAGAAATTAAACTTAATTCTTAAAAAAGTCAAGGTCAATACTAATTAAGCTTATCTATATCCTTATCTAAACTACTGTTTACACAAAAACATGGAATTAGGTCTATGAAGGCATCAAAACAGATCCCTGCTTTTGGTCAGGCATTCTGATCTTCTTAGGTTCTGAGACATTCAAATGGTGGCTTTTACCCCTGAGCTCAAGATATACAATAAGAGTATTCATCTTATATAGGAATAACCAAAGACAGCATCCAAACAGAATAATCAAAACTTTAACTTCCCATATTGTTTCCAGAAAATAACTGTGTAATGTGGTTTTGTGTGTGTATGTGTGTGCATGCTGTTTACTCTTTAACCCATAGTTAGCAGCCTGATGACCCATTGCTTAAGTACATGGCTATCTCTCCTGCAGCAGCTCAGACACTGCCATCTTGTCTTGTTCATAATTCCTTGTCTCTGAGACTAACTCCCAACAATCAGAGAGATAGCTTCTCATCTCCACAAGGGAAATATCATGAGATTTCCCAGACACATCAGGAGAAAGCCATGCCCACACAGAGGCCTCATTGGCCACTCAATGGCTATCTCCAGATTAGCAGGCTAGACTCCACCCCTACATCTCAATCATGAAATTAGCATAAGCATATGACTGCCACACATGGCATTTAGGATAGATGGATGGATAGATAGATGATAGATAGATAGATAGATAGATAGATAGATAGATAGTTTCTAGGAAAAGATCATTACCTTTTAATTCCATTTTTGCTTGAATTTTTGGAAATACGTATATAAACACTTATATTTTAGAAATGTATATATTTATATTAAAATCCAATGATCTGTAGTCATTTCTTACTTATTGTGATCCATTGGACACAGAATTTCTCCATAGGGTTTCTTTGATTGTAAATCTTTACAGAAGAAAACCGCTTTATCTAGTAGATTCAAACCACCAACCTTTCAATCAACAGATTACATTTTACTCACTGTGCCAAAGGGTGCAATATACACAGCCTCACTTATCAACTATCTCCCATTATTTGAAATTGTTCAATTAGATTAGCAATTAAATACATACTATTGCACTATTTTGCACATCGATGGTATTGTCTGGCACTAACAAAAGTCAATTTCCAGAGAGTTTTCAACCTGTGGGCCTCATGTGCGCATAGAAAGGAGCCGAGTATTTAGTGGTGGTTTACTGCCCAGAGAAAGGAGAGAGGATACAGTCTCAAGAGGAATTTTTGCCTAACCGAATGAAGAAAGACAGGAGTAGCACCATTTCACATACGATGCTGCCTGGCAGGTCCTGCGCACCAAAGAGAGGCTGAAATTGGCCAGTGACATCCTATGTTCTGAAGGTGGATTTCCCTTGAGATTGGTGAGAAAATGAGACTTTGTGTTCTGGACCCAGCTTCCAGCACCCAGAAGAAGCAGGGATGGGATGAACCAGGGTGAAAAGGAGCCTTGAGGGGGTGCTTTACAATGCCTAGGACCCCAAGTCAGCTGATGAGCACCTGGGATGTTTATTACATTTCCTCAACCCTTCCTGGATGGGCACAGTGGAGGGTGTGTGGGATATATGGGCGGGGTCATCGGTTGAGCTGCCAGTGGCAACTGCAGTTTAAGATCAAAGACAAATGTCAGGCCTGGTTGTCAAAGGTCATGGAGATAGAAGGGGAGCTAGATTGCCCAGTAATGCCAGAGGATTCTTGGCATGCATCCTGCATTGGCACTCAACTGCTCTTACCTGTGAATAAGGATCTCCCACCCCTAGAAAAAATATCCGCTTTAAAGCCACCCAGAACATGTTAGGGTCATTGAGGATATAGGCCATGGGCACCCATCTTAAAAGTATGGTGCGGGCAGGAGAGCAATGGAATGGCAGGGGCATGGGAGCAGGAAGGCACAGGGCCCCTTTGACACTAGAAAACTAGTGACTCTACCTCATGGGCAGGGTTGGGGCTAAAATCTCCTAAGGTATGTTAGCCTGGTAGACTGGAGAAATAAATTCATGGGCACTCATCTGTGTATAAGAAAGAGTTTTATATACAAGAGTAATTGAGTATTGAGAAAACATCCCAGCCCAGTCCAGGTCAAGTCCATAAATCTAGTATAAGTCTGTATATCTGATACTAATCTATAATGACCTCTTCAGACTCATGAAACACATGCACTGACATGGAATGCAGGAATGAGTGGGAACTCTTGTGTGTCCAGTCACATTGTAAGCATTTTAGCCCTGGCAGGGGTCACTATGTGACTTCTCCAGGTCTGAGACTGTGGCTGCCATCAACTTCTCTCCAACAAGAGTGTTTTTGTCTCGTAGGTGCCTCCACACTGAGTCATCCAGCTATGACCTGCTTGACAGCCTAACTTCACTCTGAACCCTCAAATTGACACCAGATTATGTAACTAGCACATTAGACAAGCAGTGTCCAGTCATCTCAATGAAAGCTCAGTGGGACTTTCACAGTATAGGCCCAGGGATGAGGTGATATAAACATTCATAATTTTCCCTCTTTTTGACACTTTCTTTTTTTAATGTAGATTTTATTGGTGGCTCTTACAGCATTTAATGCATTGTTCATATTAAGCATATTTGTACACATGTTGCCACATCCATCTATTATCTACTTGAACCCCTCCTGCATAAGCTCCTCTTCCCCTTTCCTCTAGTTCTTTATTTTTTTAATTCCAACTCCCCATAATTTCCCTTCCCCCTTCTCCTCCTACATGAACTTCCAATAACTTACAAATTGTTATTTCCTCTTCATATCTTACACTGTCCATTGTGTTATTTCACTCACCACCCTCTTTGTCACATGTAGAACCAAGAAATTTGTTCTACTCCACCATCCCTCTACCCTCTCAGTGTCACCACTCCCCACTAGTCTCAAGGGATTATCTATCCTAAATTTCCACTTTTTGGACTCCAATGTGCATCCCCTGCTCTAGCCAAATCTGTCTGGCAGAATTGGGATAATGATAGTTGGTGGATAGATAGATAGAATAAAATGCTTACAATGTGACTGGACACACAAGAGTTCCCATTCATTCCTGCATTCCATGTCAGTGCATGTGTTTCATGAGTCTGAAGAGGTCATTATAGATTAGTATCAGATATACAGACTAATACTAGATTTATGGACTTGACCTGGACTGGGCTGGGATGTTTTCTCAATACTCAATTACTCTTGTATATAAAACTCTTTCTTATACACAGATGAGTGCCCATGAGAGCAATGATAGATATTAGATAGATAGATAGATAGATAGATGATGATGATGATGATAGATAGATAGATAGATAGATAGATAGATAGATAGATAGAGCATGAGAGCAAATGAGAACATTTGATTGCTACTACACTGCACATAGACTGGCTCATCTCCTCGCTACAGCCCCTCTGTAAGAGGTTGTCTCTTCACTTGATGGGCTTTGGGTCCCCAATCTGAACTCCCCCACACTTATAATGATATATTTTTTAGGTCTTTGATGCTTGATACCAGATCCCTTTGACACTTCATGGTCATACAGACTGTTGTGCTTCTTCCATGTGGGCTTCATTCTTAGCTAGATGGCCACTTATTCGCCTTCAGGTCTTTAAAACCACCGACACACATCTTTTTGATAGCCAGGTGCCATCAGTTTTCTTCACATTTGCTTATGCACTTATTTGTCATCAGTGATCGTATCAGGAAAGTGAGCATATAATGTTATGATTATTAATTCTTGAAACCTGATAGTTGATACCTTTGGTATCTCTTGGTTCCATAAGCTGGTGTACTTCTTCCATGCGGGCTTTGTTGCTTCTGAGCTGGATGGTCACTAGTTTATTTTCAAGCCTTTAAGACCCCAGAGGTACGTTTTGATAGCCAGGCACCATCAACTTTCTTCACACATATGCTTATGCACACATTTGCTTTCTGTGATCGTGGCAGGGAGCTGCACATCATGGGATGCCAATTCAATAGAACAAAATGTTCTTGCACTGAGGAAGAACCTGATTGAGATCCCATGCTCATCTGCTGTCCTAATTCTAAGCCTAAAAGTATATGCATATTGACCTATTTCCCCTTCATCATATGAATATATGTACCTATGTATATGCCTGTGTTTAACCTCTACAAATGCCCCTTACTCCCCAGATTTTTTTCCTCTATTTCCCTATACCTCCTCCCATCCCACCAACACACTCAACCTCCATTTGGGTTTCAATATTGTCTCTCCATTACATTATGCCACCAATCTTGAACCACATGCTACTCCCCCCATCCCTGGATCAGCCAATAGCCCCCACCCCCTTCATCCACCCTGGTACTGTCACCCCCACCTCTAGACCACCCATTCATCCCACCCCATCCAGATAGACTTGTATAGAAAATAACATACTCAAAAAAAGGGCATCCTATAATGAAGCAAGCAAAGAACATAATGAAAATATCATCATCATCATCAACAACAACAACAAAACCCAATATCCAACATGTAGACAAACATGCAAGAATATAGTAATAATAACAATATAAAATCCTACAAATAGTTTAAGGTCTGTTCATTCACCTCCAAGAGTGTCTCCTGGTTGAGTGGGATAAGGTGTTACAAAGTATATCTTTAGTGCATGATCTGGTGCTCCATGTTCTGTCGCACACCCTTAGTATGTTGGTGTGGTTGGGTCAGACAGGGTATAATCCTGACACTGTTCCTCCATTTTTGACCCAAAATGTCTTGGGTCAGTGAGGGTAGCTGTCCTTCATATTGGGACCGGCCCATATGGTCCTTTCATTGTATTGGCAGTTCTGAGTGAGAATATCATCCTGAAGACTCAGTGGGCCAGGGTGCACTTCATTCTAGCTTCCTCTCCCTTCATTTATTTTCATGTACTCTGGTCAGGTATATCTCTCTCCCCAAGCTGCAGCTTCAGTACTGACCTCCAAGGCAAATGGCCCTGGGGGAGAGGCGGGTGGCCCGGTAGTTGGAATTTGGGTTGTGTTCTCAGACCTCTCCACTGTTTCTCAGCTCCATTGCTTCATGCTACATTCACTTCTGAGAACACCTTATTTAAGTTTGATTCCTGTTTTCCTGTGGAGATATAAAAAGTACACTCCCCTTGGGTGGGTTAGTGCCCCATTCCTTCTCTACAGCATCTCATCTCCCATATCCCAGCATCCCACCCTAGTTGGCTACTATATGTAGTCCTAGATTTGGTATAGTCCCAGCTGTACTACCTGGGCCTTCTCCCAGGATTTTCTGTATGCTGTAGATTTTTCCTGATACCTCTTTTGCATTTTTTTAAAAAATATTTTAAGATTAAATATTAAAGATTAATATTAAAGATTAAATATTATTACTAAGATTAAAATATTATTATATCAGCTTACCTCATGTTGTACATGTCCTTTTGCACTTGGCTTACTTCGCTTAGCATAATTTCCTCCAGTTCTTCCCATGCGGAGATGTGTTTTACATGTTCATCATTTTTTTGATACTTTCACTGGGGGCTCTTACATCTCTTATCACAAGCCATACATTCACCGATTGTGTCAAGCACATTTGTGTATATGCTGCCATGATTATTTCCAAAGCATTTTCTTTCTACTTGAGCTCTTGATATCAGCTCCTCATTTCCCCCCTCCCTCATCAACCCTTGAAAGCTATAGATTATTATTTTCATATCTTACATTGACCCCTGACACCATTGCCCCACTTTTCTGTTGTTTGTGGATTGAATTTCACCTTCCCCTTATTCTCCTGGTATGGCAGTCATGTGCTTATGTTAATTTTATAATTGAAATATAGGGGTGGAGTCTGTCCTGTTAATCAGGAGAAAGCCATTGAGTAGCTGATGAGGCCTCTGTGTAGGCATAGCTTTCACCTGAGACTCCTGGGAAATCTCGCGGTATTTCCCTTGTGAAGATGAGACGCTATCTTCCCCAGTTGTTGGGAGTTAGTTTCAGAGACGATTAATCACAGACAAGCTAGCAGCGTCGGAGAAGTTGGAGCAGCCAGTGGAGAGACCACTGGGCTTTGCCGTGATGAAGACAGACCTCTGAAGCTGGAGCGGCATGCTGTTGATGGACCTGAGCCCTGGAAGCGAGGAGCCATGGGGAGACCCCTGCCAGCGCCAGAATTCTGCACCCACTGACCTGTGACTTCCTGAGTCAGAAGCAGGCTTTATAGACTGACTTTGGGCATATGTGTTAATATTGGACTTATGACTTTGCACTGGACTGGATTGGGATGCCTTCTTAGTGTCACATTTCTTTCCTTATACCTTTCCTTATACCTATATGCGTGTCTCTGAAATTTTTTCCTCTAGTCTATCCGGACTAACACACCTGGTATCTCTATTTTCATTGTTGGGCCTAAGGGGTTTATCTATGCTGAATTCCTTGTGTTTGGGGCTCTTATCTGTAGCAGTGTACATGTTCTGGACTAACCCGATTGGTAAGACATAATTGAGGTCAAGATAGTGGGAGGGAGGAAGAATTAAAGACCTATCAATAGTCCCAGGTCTGTTTTTTGACCTTTAGGAGTGTTTTCCAGTTGAGTCTGATGCGGTGCCACACTCTCTCCCCAAAGTCTATTTTTTGTATTTCACGGGGATTTCATCTCTTTGCTCCCCTTGATGCTCTGTTGCATGCCCTTTGTGCTTTGCCCCAGTGTGATGGGGTCAGATTGGGCACAATGCCCCCACTGTGTCTCCAGGGTTGTCCCCCATCATGCTGTGGTTCAGTGAGGAATGTCATGTCTCATGGTGGGACCGGCCCTATGGTCCTTTCTGTGCATTGTCCTTGGGATTTGGTCAGCCAAGATGTGTTCTCTTTGTTCTCCATCCCTCTTTGCTTCTCCTGTGTGCTCTAATCAGATGTGCCCCTCTCCCCATGTTCTAGCTTCAGTGCTGTCCTCTGAAGTGCATTATTCGGGGGGTGGGGCTTGCAAGGTCCACACACATGGGATTGGGGCTGGTCCGGCAGACCTCTCTATTAGTTCCCTGATACATGCCAGTATGTTGTATTCATGTCTTGGTTCATGGGGTTCAAATCTGGTCTCTCGCCCTCCCTCTCCTACATTCACCATTTTTCTTGATGTCTATTTTTTCCCCATAATTGTCTGTGTTGATATGTGAGAAAAGTATGTATGTGTGTGTGTGCACACGCATATGCTTGCTGCTGTGGTTGTTAAAACCTCAGAGCCAGACCTAGCCACCTATTTTACTGTGCTGCGTAATTCCATAATTGTTGGCATGTGATGCAACAGGCGTGTGATGCAACCACATTTGGTTAGCTCTCTGTGCTCAGAACAATCGATCTTCAGCTTTCATTAGGTGGTAGAAAGAGACTACTGGCATAAGAAATTGTTGTTTTTTAAATAGGAGAACTTTCTGCCTGGGGACTATACCACTACTGTTCTTTAGTCATTTGAATTATTGAATGGGCTAAATAAAAGCCATTTCTATGCTTCTCTTTTTGCCCAGATGAATCAACAGAAATTCAAACTGATTTTTATAAAAGATTTGTTTTATCCCATCAGTTTGTTGGGATTTAATTTTGAATAGTTTATCTGTGCACTCTGAATAGAATGTTATCACACATTTATCTTGACATCTCTAAGAGAATTGAGCTTTTAAATAAAATAAAGTCTACAATGCCAAAAATGTTTGCCATACTATAGAACTTCACCAAAAAGCTGAAAATTTTCATTCCTGTAGTTTTTTTGTTTTATTAACAGCTTCAAAGCATAGCTCTGGAGCATGAGGACAAAGGGAAAAATGCATGCAATTCTTTTCATTGGGTTGCATAGTATGAATATCTATTAAGAACCTACCACATGCAAGTACATGTTTTAATGGCATTTAAGACTATATTATTCATTGTTCCACTATCAACTTAACACTGAAACCTCATTTCAGCATCACCTTCTAGAAGTCCTTTTTGTTTTCTAGTTTCCCTACCACCACCTAGGTTACATGCACCTTCTAGTTTTGTTCTTTGTAGCTCTATCACTGCACTGATCCCATTAGCGTATGATTGTTTAATTTAGTTACCTCGCGCACTAAAATACCCTTTTCCTTTGAGCTCAGGAACTCTAAATTATAGCACTTGTGCAGAAAGTAGCAAAATGAAACAGAGTTGAATGAATAAATAAGTGAACTAAGACAGTCGAAAATTGGATATGCTCACAACAAATAAAAATTCAAACCCTGAATCACTGCCATCTAATGGATGCACACTCATAGGAACTGGAAAATAAGATAGAACTGCCTTTGTGAGTTTCTGAGGCTGTTTTGTCTTCTTCTGAAAGCAGTTGATGGTTTTGCATGGCTGACCTTTCCCATAGTGGCCCAATGCCTAAGGACAATGCCCTCAACGCTCTAGAAGTTCACATATATACAAAGAAACAAAGACACAGACTTCATTGAATAGATAGCTAAAGGATATTTTAATAAACTGTTACAGAGAGGTGTGTGAACCATTGGTATTGAGTCCATTCTGATTCATCTTAACTCGTGTCTTAATGTAGCACATTAAGAAAACCACAGTTTTTTTCTTTTCTGTGAATGTAATAGAAAAAGATTGCCAGACCATTTGCTTATATTCTTTTTTCCTTAGAGTTTTCAGGTTAGCATCTATGCTACCAATCAAATACAAACCATTCACACAACTCAGAGGCCTTTAGAGAAATATTTTTGTGTACCATCAAGTTGATTCTGACTCAGGGACTCTGTACAACAGAGTAGACTGTACTGTAGTGGTTCCTAACCTGTAAGTTTGTATGGAAGCATATCTCCAGGTCTTTGCACCCATGAAGCAATTATTGGGTTTGAACGAACTTGGTTACTTAACAGCTTAGTGCTTAACCACGGTGCAGCTGGTGCTCCTTCACAGAGCACTACACTCAACCCCAAATCACGGGCGTCCAGTTCATTCTGATTCATGGAGACCTTACAGGACAGTGCAGAACTGGCCCTGTGCATTTCTGAGACTATAGATCTTTACAGGAGCAGAAGCTTCATGTTCCTCCCATGGAGCAGCTAGAAGTGCTGATCATTGCCCACTATGCCACCAGGCCTTCTTAGAGAGCTCAAGTGCAAGCTCACTGACTGGAAGTTGATTGTGAAAGGAGAGACTCATGCAGGGCAGGTGTGTGTGTTTTGCAAGACTATACCTCATTGGGGAGAAGAGAAAATTCAAATATGTTTTTTCCCAAATGCTGGTGGTTTAAAACTGCTGACTGCAGTTATGTCTTTCAAGTAATTAACAATTGATTAATAGATACAGGTATATTTTAAGACTTCCTCTCTGGATTGTGTTTAGGGTATACAGGAAACCCTCGATCTTAAGTTTAATTTATGGAAAACATTTTTTAAGTCTTAAACGGGGAAAAGGACAGAAAGAAAGAAAGAAAAAACACACATCCTCAGATAAGAGAGAACATTAATACAAGGTAATAATGGTGTCCAAGGGTTTACAGACAATCAGGGGCTTAAATAAGACATGAGAGAACAAAGAAAGCTTTCACAGAAGTATGAGTGGTGGCAGATTAGTACATCATAGTTGTAGATGGTACTATGGAAATGGTAATGAAATCACGATTGGACAAATGAATTATGATTGATCCAGGCTCTGCTGACAAACTAGCAAGGGCATGATTCATGACTATGTAACCTCAGCAGGACAATCTTCTTCAAGGACACGCCCATTCAAATCCCCTAAAAGAAATTCTTCCTCCCTTGTCTGGAGGACAAGGAGCCCCAGTGGTGGAGTGGTTGTGTGTAGGTCAGCAATTCAAGAACGATGGGAATACCTACTCCCATAAGAAGTGCTGTCTTGGAAGCTCACAGGAGCAATTCTACCCTACATTTTAGGGTTACTATCAGGTAGCATCACCCTAGATTTTTATTTGGGCTGATCAAGAGGTTGGAGGTATCGTATTTATCGGACCATAAGATGCACTTTTTTAAACCCCAAAAGTGGGGGGGGGGGAGATGAGGCTGGGTCTTATGATCTGAAGCTGTGGTACCCCAGAGCATTTGTTTATGATCCCATATGCCCACTTATGGTCCAATCCTGTTGACATGCTTGGGTTGTTGTGTGTTTGGTGGAAATCCCACCTCCTGGAGTCCCAATGTCAGTCAGCTCACATGAGCAGCATAGTGCACACCTTCCCTCATTTATTAATGAAAGTGAGGATGGTTCTTAACACCACTGTTGAGTTTCTGCTGTAAAATATTACCATATCTTGTTTTGCTTTATTTTAGCATACTAGTACTATTTGGCACAGAATATTTTTTTCATATTTTTTCGCTCTAAAAACTGGGTGTGTCTTATACTCAGGTGTGTCTTATGGTCTGAAAAATACAGTAATCCACATTTCAATGTATACTGACTGAGGGCAAGACTGCTCACATCCCTAATGATGATCATAAATAATTTATTAGAGACTTAATTCACAGGTGGACTTGTAAATGTGAAATTATTTTTGAAAATTAAGCTCTTGGACTCACATTTTTGTGCACTGCTATGTGACCAGGGTATAACTAGAATCAAAAGATAAAACAACTAGCTTCTCAACATTCCTTTAAACAGACATTTTTTTCATGGAAAACGAAGCCTACTACACAGATAACAAGTATCTCTAGTATGATATGGAGAATTAAATAGGATTTAGAGAACCCAAGCTCAATAAAATTTACCTTAATATAAAAACATTTTCAGGGATAAGGGAACAAGAGATTGAAAATTGATGGCGGTGAGGTCTGGTGGGATTTGAACAAGTCCAATATATCCAAGAATTACTGAGAGTCAAAATGAAGGACAGGCATGTTAGTACAGGTAGTCTAGAGAAACAAATTCATAAGCATGCATATGTATATAAGGGAGAGGTTTATATACAAGAGGAATGGAACATTGATAAAGCACCCCAACCCAGTTGAGTCCAAGGTCCTAAGTCCTATGTTAGCCCATATATCTGATACCAATCCATTAATCCTCTTCAGACTCACGAAGCACATGCAATGATGCCAGGACAATCACAGGCCAGAAGGTGCAGAGTCTTGTGTATCCAGTGGCAGTAGAAGCATCTCAGCGCTGGCAAAAATCCCCACACAGTTTCTATGGCTTCAGAGGTCTGGTTCCATCAGGGTAAGTCCATGCGTCTTCTCCTCCGGCTACTCCAGGACTCAGAGTTTATTAGCATGCCGCCATCTTGTCTTGTCAGTAGAGCATCTCCAAGAGACTGAGTCTATAGTCCCGCACCTCCATGGAGAAAATACCATGAGATTTCTCAGAGATGGCCATGCCCACACAAAGGTCTTATTGACTCCAGATTGACAGACTAGTTTCCATAATTACACTTCCAATCTTGAAATTGACACCAAACTACATGACTGCCACAATGAGCATGACAGTGGGACAGCAGAAAGCAGAAAGTAAATAGAGGAAAGAAGTAGGAATCTAAAGCAATATATAGAAGTATAGCTATAGGCATGTATATATGCAAATATATTCACTTATAATAAAAGGGATAAAGACCAATGTATAATATTTATATTACTTGTTAAGATAGTAGACAGATTTTAAGCCTCTACTCAAGGCCTCCCTAAACACAAGAACACTTTGTTCTAATAACCTGACACTTTCTGATACTCACATTCCCAACACAATCATTGAAGACAAAATGGGTACATAAGCAAATGTGGTTAAGGAAGTAGATGGTGCCCATCTATCAAAAGATACAGTATCAGGGGTCTTAAAGGAGTGCAGTTAAACAAGCAGGGAAGCACAAAAGCCCACATGGAAGAAGCACATCAACCTTTGTGCGTAAGAGGTGTCCAAAATAATTATATACATATGAAAGAGGGGGTTTGGAGTGATGACCCAAACCCCATCTGTATAAAATTGTAGATCCACTACAGAAGGGTGATAAGGAAGGGATGGTTCAACCAGGGTGCAATATAACATCAATGAAATACACATCATTCCTCTAGTTCTTGAATGCTTTCTTCCCCCACCTCACCCTCGACACACTCACCCCCATCCCTCCACATTACCATCACCAAGTTCTACCTTGCAAATCCAGCTAAACCAGAGTACACACACTGGTACAGATAAGAGTGAAATCAAGACAGATAAAACCATAAGGAGGAAGCCCCAAGATGGCATCCAGGTAGATTTATCTAATAAAAATAGAATCAGGGTACTAAGGTATGACCCAGACCCCGCTTTTTTTTTTTTCACTCACAAGGTGAACACACGGAGATGCTCTTGGCTCATTGTGCTGGGCTTGAGGCTCTGCCAAACCAGACTCTCGCCTGCATCCCAGTCCTGCAACAAGCAGTGATAACCCAGTCTGATGTCTAAAAGTGGTCATGATCCCAGACTTGAAAAGAACCTCTGAAAGCTAGTCAAAAGACTCCACACCAGAGTTCCCCAGAGTGTTAGCTACCAAGCTTTCCCAATTTAGGGTTTGGTGTGGGTAGCCATAGATTTGTAGCAATTGAAAAGACACGGGGAAATTTACTTTTGGCAGAGCACAAGGGGGTAGCCAAAAGCGGTGGGGGGATGGGGCGCCGCGGGGCAAGTTCATTTCCAGCTTGCTGAGAAGAAAACAGTGTCTCTGGTAAGCTAGTTCTCCTCTGGAGGTCAGTGTCACAACATCAAAACCAGGACAACCCACAAGCCCAATACAAAAAGGAGAAAATACCCTTTCTTGGTAAAAACTTCCAATCCCAGGCACATTGTTTAACTCTAAAGCAAACCTGCAGAACACTGTTCTTTAGCATAGATTAATATAACAGTAGCCAGAGCTAAAGAATGCCAGAAATAATCTGCAGAGCATAGTTGAGAGGTTTTCAATACAACAGAGATCATCTGGGGCAAGCAGCAGTCTCAGAACAGTTTCTCAGCGCATATACCGACAGCCCTTAGCCAGGGGACTAATTTAATTCAATTCCAATGAGCCAGGAAAAAAAACTTCTGTGAGCCACAGTAGCAGTCTCAGCACAAACTAGGGCAAATCTGCAAGTCCAATGCGGGAGGTACTCTCCACCCTCTGTAGACCTACCCACGGCTGGGAGAAGGCCTGAGTGTCCCTCACAGTACTTCTCATGGCTGGGGGACTCCTTGTCTATCCTGCAGCTCTACACAAGACTGAGGGAACTTCGTCTCGCCTGCTGAAGGTCTGCATATGCACAAGGCAGCTTTACCAGCCTTCTACAGCACTCCACACCACTATGGGAACCTCTATCTGACCTCCACTGCGACACTTCCTATGAGGGTAATTACACTCAGTGTCTTTGGCACCATACACCAAAGCAGGCACACTAACCTGCCAGCCTTAGGCAGGCTTGGAACCTCTCTGGTCCCACAGTCAGGTGATCAGAGCTCAACTATCTTCTTACCTAGTATTCTTTTTCTTCCCTCTTTCTTCTCTCTCCTTTCTTTCTAGCCTACCACAGTCAGTCTCAACTGGCCTGGGATTGTTTTTGTTTTTTTTCATTTTTTTCTTTCTTCTTTTTCCTACCCACTCTCCTTTCACACGGCACTGCTGGATTTAGGCCACTACCCTCCGTCTAAGGCAGCTCCCCGCAACCCAGGGAGAAGCTCCAGTCTGCCCTCGAGGGGTGTGCTGCACACACTGCAAGTCAGCTACCCCTGCACTCTCCAGCTCTCAACGCTGCTGCGGTAACCTCTGCCTGGCCTCCATGGTGACCCCACACCTTTGATCAGGATTTGAACACCTCCAAGCCCAGGGCCAGGCAATTGGGGCTCAGCTATCTCTTTATTTTTATTTTATATTTTCTTGCTTTCCTTTTCTTTCCCTTTTTCTTATTTTTTCTTCTATCTTTTCTCTCTTTTCTGCCACAGTCTCAGTTTTTTCTTTTTTGTTATTTTTGTTTCGTTTTGTTTGGAGGGGGGTGTCCTTGTTTTTTGAATGCTTGCTTTTATTTTTTTGCTCTCCTCTTGCTTTTTCCTATCTCTTTTTCATCTCTTCCCCCTTGATTTCCATTCACATGCCACTACCGGCCTACAGGCCACTCCCCTACAACTAGAGCAACTCCCATTGCCCAGTTGGCAGCACTCACACCCACATTTGCTGGCTTTACACACAGTTGGGGAAATTATCCTCTCCCTCCACTGCATCCCAAACAACTTAGCTATCATCACTTCAAATGAATGGAGAAACTCCTACCTATAACCCAAGGCCCTGTCGGTGACTAGGGAAACTCCTGCCCATCCTTTGTGGTGCTCCCCTCTTCTGCATGAACATCAACCTAACCTTCAAGGCAGTCTTTCGGCTAGGGTAATTCTGCCTGCCATCCACAATGCTCTCCACCAAGGCGGGTACACTCACCTGTCCTTTCTCACTACTACTATTGCAGCAGACACTGCCACACACCATCCAAACTGCTCCAAGCCCCATGTGCCACACCACTATGGCTTCCTGAAAGATCAGCCAGTAAAAGGCTTTCCTCGTGGGCTCACACCCCCCCAACCAGCATACCATGAGAGGAGTACTCCATTCACACTCCAAACTACCACATGGCTAGGATAAGAGTGAAACCACAGGAAGATAAAATGATAGTCTGACCCCACCTCCCCACAAGTGAAGCTAGCTGCAGATAGTTTATAAGAGCAATCATATGAGTCTGCCAAGTGAGAATCCTGTGTTCTTCAACTCTCTGGAATATGGTGCTAGAATCCTCTAAAACAACATGAAAACAGCAATCAGACCACAACTTCAATGAAAAAGCAGGAGAAACAGAAGACAAGGCTGGAAGAAGTCATAAACCTAATGGTACGCATAGAACATCTTCAGAATGCTGCTTGGAGTCATACAGGATATGAGGGAGACAATACAGAAAAAGGGTGAAATGATATAGGAGATAAAGACCATGCAGCAATGGGAAATATAAGACTAAGGGATGGACTAACAAATTTCAGTCATAAATTAAAAGACTTTCTCAAAAGGCTGGAGGAGGACAGATATTGTACCAGTGACCTAGTGGATAACAAGGCAGACTTCAACAAATGGGAAAGGCAGTTAAATAAGAACCCGAAGAAAAGCTGAGAGTCGTGAATGATGCTCTGAAGAGGCACAATATGAAAATAATTAGAATACCAGAGCAAGACACAACAAAGAAGTCAACAGAGAAAATAGCAGGGGAATTCATAGAGGAAACCTTGACCAGGTTAATAAATGAAAATCAGGAGGCCAAAAGAACAAAAGTTGCACTGAATTCCAAAAGAAGCCACCAAGATACATAATAATTAATTATCCAACTTTTAGTAAAAGGAAAAAATCATAAGAGCGGGTAGGGGAAAACAGTCATTTTTAAAGTTACCCAAATAAGAATATGTTCAGACCTATCAGTTGACGTGACGAAGAAGGGAAAGAATGGAGTAACATATTCCCCAAAATGAAATGGAAATAAGGCAAACCCAAGAAGACTACATCCAGCCTAATTATATACTAAGATAGATAGAAAAGTGTGAGTATTCCCAGACATGGAAAAACTCAAAGAATACGTCAAAAAAAACCAAGCCAAAACAAAACATACAAAAAAACCCCAGCCAGCCCTACAAAAGATCCTTTCCGAGGGCAGAAGATAAGCCCTCACCATACACAAATAAAATATGTCACATAAAACAACTTCACCAAGAGGGCAGCAAAGAGAAAAGAGCCCACAGTATAGCATTAGCTTAAGGAGAAAAGAAGGCAAGAATGAGCCACACACATATAACTGATAAGATAGGGAGGTAGGAAAATAACCAACACAAAAGGTGTAAGATGACATCATGGAGTCCACCAACACAATAACACTGAATATCAACGGACTGAATTCAGGTTTTAAAAGACAGAGGCTAGCAGACTGACTTAGGAAAAAACAAACATACATTGATCTGCTGCCTACTGGCGACACATCTTGGGATTAAAGAAAAAAAACAAACTAAGAATTAAAGGATGGAGAAAAATATACCAAGCAACTGACAATTGAAAAAAAGCAAGGTTTGAAATTTTAATCTCACACAAAATTGATCTCAAGGCGCAGGCCATAAAAAAGGCAAGGGGTGGGGTACTGCATAATGCTCAAGAGAACAGTAGGCCAAGAACCAGTGATCATGATAAATATATACACATTCAAAAAGAGACCCACAAAATTCATAAATGAAACACTCCCAAATTTAATAAAAAAGACATCACAGACTTAATAATTATAAGAGATGACTTTAATACATATTTCTGAAAAAGACATATCACAGGAAAGTAAATGTAACAAGGAGACTACAGCTCTGAACAGCACAATTGGATGACTGGACACAATAGATATTTTCAAAGCTTTCCACCCAAATGCAAAAGAAGTCACGCTATTTTTCAAGTTCACATAGCGTGTATTCAAAGATAGACTACATAATGTGACACAAATTGAACGTGTGTAAATTCAAGCACAAAGAGAATATAAAGACTTCTCTTTCCGACTACTATGCCATAAGGCTGGAAATCATCAAAAGAATGATGAAGGAATCAAGAAAAAACAATTGGAGAATGAATAATTCTCTATTGCAAAATGAGTGAATATTTTCCCAGATCAGAGATGAAAGCAGGACTTTTCTAGAAACCAAAGAGAATGAAAATATGATCTACCAAAACCTTTGGGACACAACAAAGGGATTTATCAGAGGAAATCTGAAAGCAATACATGCACGCATGAAAAAAAGAAGAGAGACATATGGTGAAAATGCTGACATAAAACTTACCAATTAGAGCAGAATCAATGGGACAATCCAACTCATAATAAAAATTAGGACTGAGATACAAGAGAGAGAAAAAAAGAAAATTATGGGAAAAATTGAATGCATCTGAAAGTTGTCTCTTTGAAAGGATTAACAGAATTGAAAGACCACTGGCAAACCTAACCGAAGGATGAGTAATGAAAGAGGGCACACTACAATGGGCCCTAATGAAATCAAAAGAATAATTGCACAGTATTACGATGTCCTATACTACAATGAAATCAACAACGTGGAAGACATGAACAAATGGACAAATACTTGGAAAAACAATCCCACCCTAGACTTTCCCAGATGGATGTCAGGAATCTCAACAGACCCATAGCAATATAAAAACTAGACAAGGTTAGCAAGGGCTAACTTGGCCAGATGGCTTCACAGGAGAATTCTACCATGCATTCCGGAAAGAACAGATACCAATCCTATACAAACTCTTCCAGATTATAGAAAAAGACATCAAATTCCCAAACTCTTTTTTTTTTTAGGCATCACTGCCCTCTGGTGGGGGGAGTAGGAGGCCCACCCTTTGCTCCTGTGAGCTGGAATTGAACCTCCATCCCAGGGGGCTGCAGTCCCACGCACAACCACTATGCCACCGGGGCTCAGCCCTCCAAAACTCTTTTTCTGAAGCTAGTATAACTCTTGTACTTAAACTGGGCAAGGGTTCCAGAAGAATTGAGAACTACAGCTCAATATCACTAATGAATATTAATGTAAAAATCCTTAATAAAATATTGGCCAATAGAATACAAAAGTACATAAAACAGATAATTCACCATGACCAAGTGGGATTAATACCAGGGATTCAGGAATTGCTCAACATATAGAAGACCATTAGTATAATTCACCACATTGATATGAAAAATTTTAAGAACCAAATGATAATATTGATAAATGTGGAGGAAACATTTGACAGCATTCAACACCCATTCCTGTTTAAGATACTCAAGAACTTAGTAATAGAAGCAAAATTCCTCAATATTGTACGTTATATATGAAATACCAACAGGTAAGTTGGCAGTGAGCAAAAAAAGACTAAAATAATCACATTGAAAAAGGGGTCTAGACAAGGATATCCCCTTTCCTCACTCCTATTTAACATTGTACTCTAGTATCTGGCTAACAAATAAGGCAAAGAAAAGACATCAAATATCTTTATCTGGGGAAAGAACAAACAAAACTATCAGTATTTGCAGAAGATATGATTTTAAACACTGAAAATTCCCAAAACTCAACAAGTGGAGTGTTGGAAACGATAGCAGAATATGACAGGATACATAGGCAATAAACAGAAATCTATCAGACTGTTATACAAGATCATGGAATAGGCGATTAAAAAGGTAATACCCTTTATAATAGTCAAGCACAGGCTGAGTCCTGGTGGCATAGGTGATTGAGTGCAGGACTATGGCCCGTGGACTTGGTGGTTCGAATCCAGCAACAGCTCTCAGTAGGAGCGCTGGGTAGCTCCCATGACCACCTGAGGGCAGTGATGCCAAAAAAAAATAGTCAAGCACAAATTCAAATATCTAGGGATATATCTGACTTAAAAAAAAAAGATTTGTATGAGGAAAAGTACAGAACACTATTACAAGAAACCAAGAGTGATTTCAACAAATGGAAGAAAATTCCATGCTCATGGATTAGAAGACTCGCTATAGTAAGGCTGTCAGTTCTGCCAACGTTTTTCAAATAATTGAAAAAATTGATGACCAACTTCAGGTGGAGAGGGAAGAAGTACATAATTAGCAGAGAATTCCCCAAGAAGAAGGACAAAGTGGGAAAGATTGCTCTACCTGATTTAGGCATCTATTATACAGTCACAGTGGTCAAAACAGTGTGATACTGGTATAATGACAGGTATTCAGACCAATGGTAAAAAGCTAAAAACCCAGAAATAAAAAAAATATTGGCATACAGCCAACTGCTTTTTGATAAGGGCCCAAAAATATCAATTGGAAAGTGGATGACCTCTTCAATAGTGGTACTGGAAAAAATGGAGATCTACCTGCAGGAAAATGAAGCAAGAACTTTACCTCACTCTGAGCACAAGAATTAAGTCAAGGTGGATCATAGGCTGTGAGGTAAAACCCCAAGCTATTAGAACCACTAATGACCAGGATTGGGACAAATCTAAGAACTTTGGTACAGGAAACACATAGACTCTTGGAAATAGGGAAGTATGTAAATACAGAGGAGTCAAAAATTGACAAATGGGATGAATACTGATGATAAATCACATGAGTACATTAAAATAATTCACCAAGAGAGTAATAAGAAAACCCACATATTTGGAAAACAACTTTAGCAATAGCACATCAAACAAAGGCCTGATACTGAAACCTATAATACTTTGCTAGTTTACAATAGAAAAAAATTAATTGCCCACTGAGAATGTGGGCAAAGAACCTGAAGTTTTACCATGGCAGAAATGCAAATGGCCAATAAAAACATGAGAAAATGTTACCAATCATTAGCCATAAGAGAAATGGGTATTAAAACTGAGATAGAGGAGAAAATGTTCCCAATCAATAGCCATAAGAGAAATGGATATTAAATCTATGAGATACCACCCAAACCCCTCAGATATAGCCCAATTCAAAAGAATCAGAAAGTAACAAGTGTTGGAGTGGCTTTGGTGAGAGGGAACTCTCATCTACTGCTGTTGGACTTGTAGGTATATACAGACATTATGTAAATCTATTTGGTGATATCTAAAACAGGTGGAAATCAAACTACTATATGACCCAACAATCCCCCTCCTGGGCATATATCCAGAAGAGACAAGAAACAAACCAAGACCAGGCTCCAATGTTCATCATGGCACAGTTCACAATTGCAAGGAATTGGAAACAACCCAAATTTCCATCATCAGACAAATGGATCAAAAATCTGTGACACATACCTATAGTTGAGTACTATACATCCCTAAACAGCACTATGAACACAGGAAGCACATTGCTAGATGAAATTATGCTAAGTGGGTTAATCTAAGCACATACACACAAACTAAAATTAAAACATGAGTTCACTGAGGTAAACTTAAAAAATTGGACATTGGGGAAAAGCTACTATATACAGACATTCCTAGAATGAGGTCTAGATCCTATGGCAGGGGTCAAATCCAACCCAGGGGTACACATGGCAGTCAACTAAATAGTAGGAGGAAAGAAAGAAAAAAAGAAAAGAAAAGGGGAGCAGGGCACTGACTCATCCAAGGGGAGAGTATTGTTCCTATCTCCACAGGAGAGGAAGAGTGAGACCAGGCTTCAACCAGGTGTGCCAAGACATGAATACAACAAACATACTGTCATGTACCAGGGTCAGCCCCAACCCCAACTATGTGGATTCCCCCTTCTCTGCCAGAAGAATACACTTCAGAGGACAGTACTGACATTAAGGGTAGGGGAACATATCTGATTAGAGCACACAAGAGAAATGAATAGTAATGGAGAGTGAGAGGAACACCTCCTGGCCCACCAATCCTAGGAGATTATATTCCTGCTCAGAATAGACAATGCACAGAGAGGACGACAAGACTGGTCCCACCATGAGATATACTATCTCTCACTGAACCATAGCATTATGGGGGACAACACTGTAGACACAGTGGGGAAATTGTGTATGATCTGACCCTAACACTCTGGGTCAAAACACTCAGGGCACACAACAGAGTAGCAAGGTGAGCAAAATGATGAAACCCTAGTCAACACCAAAATTAGATTTTAAGAGTGTGGCTCCCAATCAGACTCAACTTAAAAACACTTCTAAGGCTGAGCCCCGGTGGCGTTAAGTGATTGAGTGCAGGACTGTGGCCCGCAGGCTTGGCGGTTTAAATCCAGCAGTGGCTCTCAGGAGCAGCACTGGGTAGCGCCCACAATCACCAGAGGCAGTGATGTCAAAAAAGAAAAAAACATTTCTAAAGATAAAAAAACAAACCTGGATCTATTTATAGGGTTTCCTTTTTTAATTGGCTTTCCTTTTATTGTTATTTTTGTTGTTGTTGTTGCTTTTGTTGGTTTTGTCTCTCTTTGTTGTTTTGTTTTGGCTAGTTTTTGTGCTTTTTAATATCCCTGCATGTCTATTTGGATAAGATAGGTGGGATAAACAATTCGGAGATGATAACAGGGGACTGGTGGGAGAAGGAGGGGGGTGTCAGCCATCCTAGGGACAAGGGAACAACAATGGACTAAAATCCATGGAGAGAAGGGTGTAGGCTACCTAGTGGGGCTTAATAAAGAGCAATGTAACAGCAAGAAGTTCCTAAACCTGAATGAATGTTGGACACAATGGTGGGGCAAGAGGAAAGTAAAAGAAAATAAAGGAAAGAACTAAGAGAAAAAGGACATTTATAGAGGTATACATACAGGTATGTACATATGTAAATATATTTTTATCTAAAGATAGGGAAATAGATCTATGTACTTATATCTACATGTTAAGAATTAAGGTAGAGGATGGACCTAGGGCCCCCATTCAAATACTCCTTCAGCACAAAAACACATTGTTCTGATAATCCAGCATTCTGTGAAGCTCACCTTCCCAATATGACCACATTTTGAAGACAATAAGCAAATGTGAAGAAAGTTAATGCTGCCCGACTATCAAAAGATATAGTGTCTTGGGTATTAAAGACATGAAGATAAACAAGTGCTCAGATGCAACAGAGTCTATATGGAGGAAGCACACCAGACTGTGTGTTCATGAGGTGACAATAGGACTAGACATCAGGTATCAAAGACACAGAACAAGAATTATATGGATGTAAATGAAGGGTAAGGGGAGTGGAGACACAAAGTGTATCTATAGACATTTGGACATCCCCTCACAGAAGGGTCACAGGGAAGAGCTGCAGTATAGCACTAGTGAAATATATAACTTGCCTCTAGTTCTTTAATTCTTCCTTCTCCCACTATCATGATCTCAATTGTACCTTACAAATTGGATTAGACCAGAACACTCACCCCGTTACAGATAAGAGCCTGCAGCACAAGGAATCCAGGATTCGCCTCAGACCCAACAATGAGAATAGAGATACCAGGAGGATAAGGGGAAGATGGGAGGAGAAAGGGAATATCTATTACAAGGATCAACATACAGCCCGTCTCACGGGGCGAACAGTAGAAATGTGGGTGAAGGTTGACAGCGGACAATGCAAGATATGGAAATAATACTCTACAACTTATCAAAGGTTCATGAGGGAGAGGGCAAATGAGAAGGTGATATTAAGAGCTCAAGCAGAAAAAAATGCTCTGAAAATGATGATGGCAACATACATACAAATGTGCTTGACACAAGGGAAGACTGTATTGATTGTGATACGAGATGTAAGAGCCTCCAATGCAAGTATTTAAGAATTAAAAATAAACCCACTTGTACAGTAGAGGGAGTAGTGATACCATGAGAATAAGTGGATGGTTGGGCGGGAAGGGAGAGGGGAAGAAGGGGGAACTCATCACAGGTTGGATACATAGCCTGCGTTCCAGGGGAGTGAATAACAGATATGTGGATAGAGGGAAACAACAGGCAGTGTAAAACACAAAATAACAATAGTAATATATAATTGATCAAGATTTATGAGGATGTGAGCGTGGGGCAGAGAGAGAATAAAAGTGAGCTGATACTAAGGGCTTATGTAAAAAGAAAATGTTTTGGAAATGTAGATGTTAACATGTCAAATGTGTTTAATAAAATTGTATGATGTGTTGTCATAGATGTAAAAGTCTCCCAATAAAGTGATTCATAAACTAAATAAATAAATAGAGGATATTAGGCCATAAAAATAAATGAAAAAATAAATGAAACACGAATATTCCTAAAGAATTTTAGCATATTCACATAGTGGACAAACATCAAAGAGAAACCATCACAATCAAGTATGTGAATGTAAACCAAAGAATCAAAACAGGTAGGAAAATAAAGGCATAGATATTTGAAAGAACACATGACAGATCCAATTTAAATTTAAATTTTAAATACTCAAATGAATTTAGAAAGTTAGATGTTTGGTGCTCATTGACAACTGCTTTTCAACTAGTATTAGCATATTAATTTCAGGGCTCCTACTCAAAATATTGATGATTCTTCATCAACCATAATGATTAATTATTGAAAAAGAATTACAATTCAACTTCCAAAAAGGAATATTCTATTTCTAATGAAAACCACAAGTACAAGATAAAATATTAACATATAAATAATGTGCATTTTATTTTAAATATTTCTTTATAAATTAACATAAGTCTACATTAAATTAATACAGTCAGGAACACCACACTATGAAAATTGATCCAAATAAACATTTTCACTTCTTTCATAGACAGCACAATCTTTCTTTGAATTTAGGCCTCTGAAGTGAAGTCAGGTCACACTAGCTAAAAGATGATCCTCAGGCTGTCAAAAAGCCATGCTCGCCACAAATGTGGGAACTGTACCTGACATGCCAACCTTCTGATTTGCTGGCCACAAATTTGAGACTTGTTTTCCACTCCACATGGAATGTTCACATTCTGAACTTCTGCATCTCACTGCTCCTTTGGATTTGACAATTCATTAAAACAACTTAGAAGATTAAATTAGAGTATACCATACTTACAACTCTAGATTTATTATAACCATAGGATTATGAACAAAGAAATGACGTGGGGAATTCCCCAATACAAAGTTTTTCTGTTCCAAGGGATATATTGTACTACAGAGAGCAAAAATTTTATCAGTTAAGAAGCCCTCTGAGCCTCTTTGGTTTTTGCCAGCCAGCCTTGCATGATAGGATAATTGATGCTTTCAAGGCTAATTAATATCAGCAATATTAAAAGACAGTATGGGTAAAATAGTGAATAATGCAAAAAGCATCAAAAGAAGATGAAAAAAATATTGCCAATGCTCATGGAAATAGGAGTCAAGACATCAAAAGAAGTGTTGCACTCCATAAATCTGGTGTGCAAGACCTCTGTAGAGTACTGAACAGAAGGATGGAACTTTGAGAACTAAAGTGCACCTGACTCTATTCTTGGTATTCTCCATCACATCATATACAGGTGAAATTGGACAAGGAATATATGAATATTGATGGAGAATGGATGCATTTGCCTTGTCGTGCTGGAGAAGAATACTGGAAGTACCATGAACTGCTAAATCGACAAATCTGCCTTGGAAGATCAACAGCCATAGTGCTTCTTAGAGGCAATGATGGTGAGACCTGCGGTGCCTGGAGAAGGACACGATGGGTGGTAGAGAGGCAGAAGAAAAGGAGAGGCCCTCAAGGGGATGAATTGACATGGTGGCTGCAGGAATGAACTCAAGAATAAGAATAATTATGAGGATGGTGTAGGTCTGAACGGTGTTACATTACCTTGTGCACTGGGCCATAATGGCTCGAAACCAACTCGATGAACACCTAGCAACAACTACTGCAACAACAACAACAAAAATCCACTGCCACAGTTAATAGCCACTCAAGGTGACCTTATTGGACAGGGTAGAACTGCCCACTGTGAGTTTTCGATACTAAAACTCCTTAGGAGAGTATAAAGCCTGATCTTTCTCCTGCGGAGAGACTGATGGTTTTGAACTACTGGCCTTGCAATTAGCATCTAAATTCATAACCACTATACCATCCTCCTCCCAGGTGAATATTTTCTGGTCTGACCAGCCCCATTTGCGAGCACAAAATGTTAGGTGTGGCCTGAGTTCTGGACCAAGGGCAAAGAATTGCTTCACGGGTGTTTCTCAGGTGCCAATGACAAAGGTTATCTTCCAAAACACATTACCATAAATTATGCCCCCCACAGCTGAAATTATTTTCTTTTGATATTCCGAAATGAGCATTAAATCTACAATAGAGGAATAATAGTGATGTTAGGGCAATTTTATCAAATCATAATTTAAAAGCCTACTTAATCACTGGTATTTAGTAAAAGCTTTTCTTCTCTGCTAGAACTATATTATTATGAAATAATTAACTATGCAATATCATTTGCATATTTTGCCCACAGCCACAGTTACTTTAGTCATTGTGTGATTAGTCTATTGATTTTTTTTAATTCCCAAGAAAGATTTAAAGTTATTTTCAATTGCTCTTTTCGACATAATTGCTATTTTGTTTTTATGGAAAAATAATTAAAATTATTATGCTTGGAATATAAACTACTTAAGAACTAAAAAAATTATCAAGAGAAAATCAGTACTTTGTCAGCATGTCCACTTTGAAATATTGGAGGAGTTGCTAATCAGTTAAAAAACAAACAAAAACTACAGGCATTTAAGGGCTTTGGACCTTATTTGGTAACTCCCTGGGAACGATAACACTAGTCAAAAATACCAAGATCTCATCCACTTTTTAAGAAATTATTCTCTAGTCCTTAATTCTAGTTTCCAGATAGTAGCTGTATTAAGGAGTTCTTTTTCCTTTTGGTCTCTGATAATGTTAGTGCTATAAGTATCTTGAGTTAGTGGCTTAGAGTGGACTATGTATTGTCCAGACTACTGACAGAAGTTTTCATGCTCTAACCGCAATTACAGGAGCTTCTTTCACACATACACCCCTCCCTACATATTCTGATTTATATGGTTTGAGGGTACAAGGAGATAACAAACTTCTGATATGACTTAAGGAGAGCATTTAAAAAGTTATTTTGTAAGAGGAAACCTAAGATAAAGACAAGGACACATCAGCCAGGTGAGGAACACCATTAGCAAAAAGGTCACAATAATGTCTGTGCATTTACAAAGATTAGGAAACTTAAATAGACTAGAGGAGGGAAAAGCAAAAGTATCACCAACGTATGACTGAGGGCAAAACAAAACATCACAGTTGCAAGTGGAACTACTGGATCAGGAAGGGGACCATAATTGTAAGCAAAAGAGTTTATAAGATTTACACTCCAATCAAGACGGTCATCAGAATGTTACTCACGACCACAGGTTCATGGGTATGCCCTGGTTTCCAGGAAGGACACGCACAGGCACACGAAAGTCCCCAAGGGCTGAGCAGTAGCTTTAGACATCTGCAAGTCATTCACAGTAGTCTACTTTCTAAATGTACTCTGAGTGAGGGTAAATGTACTCATGCTGCCAGTTATTGGTCAGAAGGAACTCAATGGAGCTTGTATTTATGTGGAGATACAATAATGGACTTAACTATATTTCATAGTTTTAGGCAAACTTAGTGCTCAGAAATTTAAGCTCAGATGCAATAAAGAAGGTCAACTATGCACCAGAAACTGTTTAGAATCCTACCTAAATGTCTTTGAAGAACAAACAAACCAAGTTTGTAAAAATTAAGTTTTATTGCTTTCCTGTTTGTGAACAACTAACACATATGTTAGCCACTTAACTAAAGAATAGGCCAAATTGAATGAACTATGTGTTTCTTTGAAATTACACACAGATTTTATGCAACTAGTTTTTGTTTTTAGCTCTTACAGATATAGGGTTCTCAGACATAGAAAATAAGACATGAGACAAGTTAATTTTGAAGTTTAGCTAAATGTTTATTTTTTCTCATAAATATTATCCAAATATTACATCTCTTTTATTTATCTGGAAATTCTACCCAAGAACCTCATCAATTTATCAAAGAAATATTTGGGGTTTTTCAAAGTCAGTTCCATTTTTCTACAACAAGCATTTATTTCCATAATGTTGTGAAGATAAAAAGGTATTTAAGCAATTTCTTAATATTATTAAATGGGTAGTTTAAAATGTCTTCCTAGTTGTTGAAGTTTCCAGGCAGGATCACTTATATTTATCTGATAAATGCTTTACTCTAGAGAAAATATAAGATAAAATAACAATTTAAGTAGACAGTCATTTTTAAAAAGAGCTATGCACTTAAGATCCATATACATAATTTGTGCAACTTGTTTTGTTTTAACTATTTTTCAATCATACCAGACTTCTTGCTGTTCAGATTATTCCCACTACATGTCTATGTCCCTTGATACTTCAAGTCCTTTCCCAAATAGTACCCTCCCAGTAAAGTCACTTCTATTTTATTTAAAATTGCAAGTTGTCCTTTCATCCAGAATTTTCCATTTAGCTTTATCTTTTGCTGAAGTACTTGGTAAGGGGAAAATAAAAAAAGAAAAATGTATTTCTATTCCATTATATATTCTGATGATTTGTGATGTATTCCTTTTCAAGACATCCCTTTGCTGGAGTAGAAGCACAAACAGAATGAGCAGCAGTTGCTGTTCTGTGCATACCAAGTACCCATTTTAAAACTCTCTTAAAAATGCAGCAGAGCAATTCAAAAGAGCAAATGGCATGGTTGTGTTCTCAAAATATGTATTCTCTTTGCTACACTTACCAGACCCAAACCTGCAAATTGCACACTGCATGAATTTGGTTATAGCTAGCTTGAGAGACTGGTAAATACAAAAATATTACATCTATCATTATTTAATGCATTGAATACAGATTTCTTACTATAGGGTGAATATGTATTTTGAAACCATGCAACAAGATAACATTTAAGATCAAGGTATCAATAAAACACCAGACAGATTCTATTCACCAGTACTCATCAAATCACCATTAATTTTACTAATGATTGGAGACTTTTTATCTGCTTTAAGCCTTCTCCTTGACTTTCTGCAAGAATGTTGGGAACTTCAAAATGAGTGTGAATATCTCTTGCCTATTGAAGTCAAGTTATTCTGTAAGATTGAAAGAAATGTTGACTGCATTGATACATTTTAGGTGATTAAATTTCGAAGTTTCTGAAATTATTCTATTTTGTGGCCTATGATAAGTCTTTCAGAGTCCCATCTTCTCTTCTTTGCAGCCATTATTACTATGATATGAAAAAATTCTATTAGCTAATCACTATTTCCATTTACAAAATACCTCAACTAATAGTTATTACTCTCATAAATAGAAGTAGATCTTAAAGAAATATAGCCAGAATGATTCTTAGAATTATGTATAGCCATTAATTTAGATCTATTACCAAGAGAGGACAATCCCTGAAGAAGGAGGTCATGCTTGACAAAAAGGGAAGCAAAAGAGAGGATGAGTCTCAAGACTATGAATTGATCCCATGGCTGAAGCAATGAGCTCAAATATAACAGACAGCAAAGAATTGGGCAATGCTTTGTTCTGTTACACAGAGAAATGACCCTGACCCAACAACAAATTAAAAATTAACATCTTCAGAAAATTTTCAGAAAAACTAGAACATTTTGCTTATGCTAAATTGACATTCTAGATAAACCTTCAGTCCAAAGCATTTCATTATAGCCATTATCAGTAACTGTCCTTGACATTTCTAAAGACTAATTTGTTCTATCACCCAACAAAACTGATTTGTGCTACTTCTTAATGTCTCAACTTTAAACCATAGCGATTGGTACCAGTTTTCATAGAGTCAAGTCTGTCTCATGTCCACTCCAGGGACTTCAGAGTAGGACTGTGTTAGAGGACATACTCAGTATCTGATATCTGGACCTTTCTTCCAATATCTTGGTGAACTCAAACCTATAGCCTTACAGTCAGCCATCAACCATGAGTCACTTGCACTAGAATGCAAGGAAGGCCACAACTAAAGCCTAGAAAACATTCTTTATGCTTCACCAAATGGCTCTTCTTTTCGCTCAAGATTCAGGGTCATGCACTCGTTCACCATATCTCCAATAATAGGAGGAAACATTATCTTCCATTTTTCATTCTTTGAGAGATCATTTGCTAAAGAAAAGTTTAAATGAAGCATTGCCTTTTGTCTTAGCATTTATGTATTTGTTCACTTTTGGCATAAAAGGGGAACTTTCACAATCAGATTTTGAAAGTTAAAAATATAGAATATTCAGTCTGTCAGGCAGAAGCAAGAGTTAGCAGGGCAAACAGGTGAGGAGATAGTGCTGGTGAATACACTTCAAGGACACCATGAGAATCCAGCCCTTCCCCCCCCCCCCCACTCCCCACACACCCCTTCAGTGGCCTTCAAGACCAAGTGCCGAAGACTAACTATTAAAGATAACTTTGAACACCATTGCTTAGTTCTGGACCTGCAGACAACAAAATTATAGTGGAAAATTCCCAGCTACTCCCCCAGATCTTAACTGTAAAACTCCCCACGTCCCTCCTGGGTGTGCAATTTCTCTGACCCTGAATTTGGGGCCCTTGAACTTCACCCAGAAGCTCTGAAATAAACCTTTGAATTTGTTTCCTACTTTTGCCTCCTTTCTCTCTCTCTCTCTCTCTCTCTCTCTCTCTCTCTCTCTCTCTCTCTCTCTCTCTTTCTCACTTCATTCCTTTTTCTCTCTTTCTTTCTCTCATCATTAAATCCATGTCACACAGTCTAAATGTTTAGAGAAAAGATGGACGACAGCATGAGGACAACAGTGCAATGTGAAACTCATAGTAGTAAGGAAGGAAAGAAAATAACAGATATAGATTGTACAAAAATAAAATAAGTGCTTATCACTTTTCTCAGAATATGAGCATTTCTTTTTTTTAACCAAAATATTAAATTCTTTGAAATGTTCCAAAAAGATCAGAATCTAAAATTGATTCTCACCCTTGGATTCAGTGATTAGCATTTCATGAGCTTCTGTCCCCTGTTGGTGAATCTCTTCTTCCTAACATTAGCTATCAAGACTCTTGGCATTTTTTTACAGCACATATGAGTCACAACCAGACACCTCTATCCCCAAAATAAATGGATGTTGAACTCTGAATAAAACATGCCTATTTCATTTTAATCTCAAATTTGTGAGTGTGTTCACTCTCTTTAGTCTATTGTTAGAAATGGCTTTAAATTGCAGTTCATTTTTTTACCCATGCTATGTTGAAAATGAGTGGGCCAAAGGTTAGTCTTAGTATGCATCTTTTCATAAATGGAAAGGAATAATTATTTGATGCAATGAATTTTTCTCTAATACCACCAGGCAGTTCTAATAAACAACTATGTTCATAAGAATTCAAAAAGACGATAGTTTTTTTTTTTTAGAAATTTCATAAAACATGGTTGCCTCATTGTAAAGTTTCTGAAACAGTTGATTTTTCTTCCCAGATGTATGTGACTTTCAGGAACTGAATACTTCTAAAGGATGTGGAAATAAACTAGGTCATATAAGAATATACCCCATTTTAAAACAAAATCCTAATCACTGTTTATTTCCTTTTATAACATTCATTGAGTTTACAAATCTACCTTGTAGAATTCCACAAGAAGCTACCTACACAGTAAGTTAAACTGATTAGAGCATTTGTTGTTTGCTTGCTTGTTTATCATTTGTGATGTTACTATCTTTTTTTCTCCCTTATGTGTTTTGTATTTTTCCATATGTGCCTCTATCCATATGTATACATGTGTCTCTTTTTAAAGAAAGATTGATTCTCTTTTTCCTGACCTCCCTTTCCTTCCTCACTCCTTCTAGCCACCCTGTACTTTCAAAGTCTGCGTCTTTAGGTGGGAAAACAGTTTTTTTCTTGATTTTTTTCTTTTGCACTAGTGATCTTATGCAATATTTGTCTTTATGGGATTGATTGATTTTGCTAATCATAATGCCATCTACATTCATGCACATCATGCTGTTTTTGTTGCTAGGGGCCATTGAGTTCGCTGTCACCCATAGCTACCTTATGCACATCAGATATCAACACTGCATGGTCCTGCATCATGCTCACAATTGCTCCTATGCTTGACGCCATTGCTGCAGCCACTATGCCAATTTATCCCTCCCATGGATTTCCTTTTGGGGCCACCCCTTCATATTATCAAGCATGATGCTCTCCTCCAGAGTTGTTCTCTCCTGATAATATATTCGAAGTATGTAACATGCAAGATGAAGTTCTGCCATTCTTGCCTCTAAGAAACATTCTGGTCTTACTTCTTTCATCACAGAATGGTTTTTCCTTTTGGCAGTCAATAGCACTCTCAATATTCTTATCCAGCATCGCAATTCAGATGCACATTTACATCCATAGCTTTTTTTCAATTCAATGTTCAACTTTCACATGCATATGATACAGTAAAGATTACCATGACTTGATCCAGGCACACCTTAGTCTTCATAGTGAAATCTTAAAATAGCCTTGTGCAACAGATTTACCTATGCAATTCATTCTTTTGGTCTCCTGAATCTTGCTTCCATGTTCATTGATTTTGGACCCAAACAAGAAGAAATATGTGACTGCTTCATCTTTTCTCCATTTATCATGATTTTACTGATTTCAGTTGTAAAGATTTTGGTTTTCCTTACATTTAGTAGTAATACATACTGAAGGTTACTATTCCTTGATTTTTATCAACAAGTGTTTCAATTACTCCTTACCTCTGCATGAAAGGTTGTGTCATCTGCAAAGCACAGGCTGCTAATAAGTCTTCTGCTAATTCTGATGCCACACTGTTTTACATATAATCCAGGTATTCTAATGATTTTTTTCAGAACATAGATTGAACAAGCATGGTGAAAAGATACAACTCTGATACACACCTCTTCCTGATTTTAAACTAAGCAAAATCCCTTGTTCTCAATGCAAAGCTGCTTCTTGATCCCTGTGCAAGTCCTGAATGATCACAATTAAACACTGTGAAATCCCCATTCTTCCCAAGTTATCCATAGTTTATTATAGTCCACAGAATTGAAAACTTTTGCATAGTCATTGAAACACAAATAAACATCTTTCTGGTATTCTCTGTTTTGAACCAAGATCCATCTGATATCAGCAATACCCCATGTTCCGTGCTCTCTTCTATATCTGACCTTAGCTTTTGGAAGTACCAGTCAATAGTCTGAAAGTTCTGTTAAATCATGATTTTGCTTTGGCATAGGTACAATTATGGATACTGTCCCGTCTTCCTGTTGGCCAGGTAGCTCTCTTCCAATTTACTGGCATAGAGTTAAGGCTTCCAGTGCTTCTTCAGCTTTATGAAACATTTCAGTGGGTATTCTGTCAATTCCTGGAGCATTGATTTTGGCTAATGAATTAAGAGCAGTTTGAACTTCTTCCATCAGCGCCATAGGTCCTTTCTTATATGCTAACTCTTGAAATGGTGGAATATAAACCAGTTATTTTTGGTAGAGTAACTTGGTACTTTCCCCGTCTTCTCTTGATGCTTCCTGCATCATTAAATATTTTGCCGATAAAATCTTTCAAAATTACAATCCAAGGTTTGAATTTTTTTTAGATCATTTAGTTTCAGATTTATGAGTGTTCATCCCTTTTGCTTTCCTAATTCTGAGTCATTGTACATTTTGCTATAATATTTGGCTTTGTCTTCTTTTTTTTTTAATTCATTTTATTGGGGACTCATACAGCACTCATCATAATGTATACATACATACATACATACATACGTTGTGTCAGTAGTTACATCTTTTCTGGGATGGGGTAGGGTTCTTTTTTTTTTTTTTTTGATTTGTAAGAAGTAAGCCAGTTTTATAGGGCAAGCAAGCTTAGGCAATTAGCATATCGTGATCTTCAAAATTAACAAGGGAATGGCAGCACAGCTGCAAGTCTGGCTTCAGAGGCCAGGGCTGTTTACAGTTACAAAGGCGACAAACTACAAACCCGAGGCAACAAACTGCAACAGAGTTCAGGCATATTTGGCCTGTAGCCAGGTCAAGCATGTCTGGGCCGGAGGGCTCCTGACAGGTCCCCCTTTTTTATTTTTTCAAGTAATATCCTCCCGGGAACTCCGCCTGTCTTAGGTTGTCAGGAG